>LZPO01017382.1:213775-230292 GCA_001675575.1 Neotoma lepida | reverse complement strand
CTGGGCTCTGAGAGAAAGCACAGGGTCTAGAACCAGACCAAACCACTGAGATCCTCAAGGGTCACTTAGGTTCAGCGTAGATGTTTTTACATAGAATACTTGTGCCAGAGTANCGTATAGACAAGTCAGCATCCACTAGGAAATATGGTTAGGTCAGCTGAAATATTAAATTAGTGCCCTTTCTCTTCACATCAGCCAGGCATTCANGCTTTGTAATGCTTGGCATGAGATTTTAAGCAGGTAAAACATCAGATACAGCCTTTCTTGGTTAAAGCTTTGCCTTTGGTATCTTAGGGCACAAAACTTAAAAGTGGCTCAGAGAGCAACTTTTGTGTTTGTATATTTTATCAAAATAAAATTTGAGTTAAATATAAAATCATTTTGTTCNGAGGATGGGTATGTGCATGTTAAATAAGAAATAAACAGAGCACTCATATTATTGTTTAAAGAAATTTTGAGCCTTGAGGGACCATGTCACGGAGAGGGAGGACTGAGGGAGGATGCCAGCAATGAGTCTTTTCAGACAGGTCTCACAATGCAGTCCCTGGATGTCCTGAAATTCACTCTGCAGACCAGANTAGCCCTGAACTCACAGAGTTTGGCCTACCTCTGTCTCCTGAGGGCTGGGATTTAAGGCTGGTGCTATCACACAAGAGCTGATAATGACATTTCTTGTCTATCTGAGAGCCTTTTAAAAAAAAAGAAAAAAACAACTTAATCAAGACAAGCTTATGACCCACACTTACTGAGAATTTCTCCTTCATGGGAATAATTGCAATTTCTAATCCCCATCATGAATGGTGTTCAACAGGTTACCCATGCCTGCCAGTGTAGAACAGGCACATGCTGAGCCAGTCAGTGCAGCATGCATGCATCCCAGGACATCTAAAGGCATCACTCTAAGAAGTTGGGTGTCTGAGAGCCTTTTAAGAAAAATTATTCCCATGAATTTTTTTTTTTTCAAAATAGGATTTCTCTGTGTAACAGCCCTGGCTGTCCTGGAGATCCCTTTGTAGACCAGGCTGACCTTGAACTCACAGAGATTGGCGTGCCTCTGCCTCCTGAGTACTGGGATTAAAGGCATGCACCACCACTTCCTGGCTATTCCCATGAATTTTAACCAGGATTTAAACAAGGATCTGTGCTTACTACAGGTTTAAACTCTCAGTTGGAGCCTGGTGGCTCACTGTTGGGTACACTACTAAAGACAAAGAGATAGACCCCAACCCCAACCCCAATCCATGATTGCCTGTTGACAGGCCTAGTCTTGTGCCCAANCCAACTATGGTGTTTATAACAACTGTGTGATGGCCTGAAGAGAGCTTTTCTTAGCCATTCTCCCTGTCTTCCACAGGTTATATTCTTTCTGCTCCCTCTTTGGTGACATTCCTTGAACCTTTTGGTGGGTGGTATAAACATCCTATTTAGGCACTCAACTGTCACTTATTCAAGTTCCTTAAGCAGCAATGAGTCTCTACATTCATTGTCCTTAACATGAATGTNGGAAAAGAACTCTAGAAGTGGAGAGACTACAGCTGAGAGGGAGATAAGAGAGGGTGGGGGTGTGCCAAAAGTAAACATGCTCTCTACATCTATGAAATTAATCCAAGAACAAACTTAATCAATAAACATGGGAAATTTGATTCTATAAAAATATCAAAAGATAAAACATTATTCTGCTGCATCCATCATGTTATGGCATTATTGTGCCCAACCCAATAGTAGACACACAGTAGACATTTATTGACCAATGGATAAAGCATTTTCAAAGCTAACTCTTGAGGGAGACGTGGGACCTACGTGGAAATACAAGAGCTTGTTTGCTTGGGAGCTCACTTGGGATTTGTGGCAAGCAANAATGAAATACTTTCCCCAGGGACAGTCCTGGGTGTGAGTGACACCTTGGATAGACCCGGTTGTGTGCTATACTTGCTTTACACAGACTTCAAAGCCATGCCATGCCCTGGGGAGAGCTGGAGTGGAAACTTCAGAGACTTGAGGTCTCTTCTACAAAACGAAGGGTTGGGTTTGGTGGTGGCTAAGGTAAGCTTGGNATTTGGCATGTGCACACTTAGTCTGGCCAACCCCAGTGTCTCCAGACTNTGTCATTTCTGATTGGCACAATAGTTAAATATTCTGACTGTCATCCTTACCCTTCCTGTGGAGTTTCTTCCACAGGAAGAGAAGTTTTTGTAGTTATTTAGAAGACTGAGGTAGTTTGGTTTGGGGGGAACAGAAGATTCATACAAATTCATCCAAACTGTGTTTGCTTATTGCTTCTAAGTATTCTCTTGGTTACTTCAGGTGCAAGTGCATTCTGCCAACAAAACCACCTTCCTGTTGCTGGCTCTCTGCTCCCAGACTCTATTTGTTAACCTCCTCCNAACCTTTCCTCCCCCTTCTCTAAAATAATATTTTCCTTGGCTCACAACACATGACCAATTTCCTCACGAGTGGGGAAAATAAGAATAGGAAGTTTGAACCCCAAGTGTCCGGGGTTCTTTCTTGGTCNCTCCCTGNTCCTCCTTGGGAGAAATCTAAACACAGAGAAAAGACACTGAGCTGCCAGGCAGCCAGGGAGAGGCAAGCATCCTCTCACNCCACTGTTTTCCCCATACTCTTTCTCTCTTACCCACTCTTCAAAACCTCATCCCATGGTTCTTCTGCTGCTATAACATTNGTGCATTTGTACACAATGAAGTTATCATTTCATAAGTATTATCTGTACATTTACTTCTCAAGGCTAGGAGATGGATTGCTTCTTTCTGTACTCCATTGTCCAACACAACACAGAGCCTAGAGAAGCCTGCTGTGCTATAGCTGTCAATCATATTCTACATAGCACTAGCCCTCTCCAACCCACCTAAGAAACAACTACATGAATCAGAGAGTGTACATGTGACCCTTGATCAGGGAAGGTAAGATTTCCATGCAAAATCCCCACCTAACAGGTCTTAGGGACTAGCAGTCAGAAAATATGGCCACTGGAGAGTCACACAGAACTATGGCCCCCAATTGTGACCTTGAGACGATGTCAGTGCAGGAAGTTCACCTGAGAGGGAGGTGTCAGGAAGCATCCATGAGAATGGGCAAAGTGTGGCAGAGAAACAGAGAAATGTGAATAAAAGATGCCCTGTGAGCCAGTTACTGCCTTGAGAAACTGTGGCTTGACTCTCTTGTGGAGACACNGAGACTCCAGAGCCAGGTTCCACTGTCCCACTGTCCTACTGTCCCACTGGGGAACAGGAAAGACTGGTCACATCCATTTGTTTGTCATTCAATTGATGACTTCTCACCTGCGCTGGCTGTGGCTGTGGCTGCCTCCAGCCCAAAAGAAATCTAGCAGAGAAACACAGATGAACACNGGGGCATGTGATGGCTGATCTTGGCTGTCAACTTGACTGCATCTGGAATCAACTAAAACCCAAGCAACNGGGCATGCTCAGGAAGGGTTTGCTTGACTAGACCATTTGAGGTGAGAAGACACCNCTTCTGGTCCACACCTTCTGGTAGCAGTCCACATAAAAGGACATGGAGGAAGGAAGTTCTTGCCTTTTGCCTGCTTGCCCTNACTCTCCACAGCAAGTTCATCTGTCCTGTTCCTGAGCCATTCCCTCACCAGTGTTAGAACCTACATCTTTGGGATTCCAATGTAGACGGAAGACCGGCAGCTCTCTGGGACCTCCCTGGGACTCCAGCACCAGATGAGGACTGCTGAGACATCCAGTCTTGTGGGCTGAATAACCACCAGATCTTTGGCCTTTCGGTCAGGAGACAGCCGTTGCTGGACTACCCAGATCACAGCTTGTAAGCCTCTCTAATAAGTCAGTTCTGTTCCTCTAGAGAACCTTAACTAATTTGTAACAGTACCCAAGGCAGGACAGAGGACATAAGCAGCACACTGACGGTGCTGTGTCTGCTGTAGTAACTCTAAGCCAAACCTAAGCCCAAGTTGTNCTGTGGCCTAACTTACAGAGGCTCACATCAGAGGCTGATTGGTTGAGAGGAAAATGTGGCAAAGAAGCTGGAGCAACAGACTAAAGTCACAGGGACAGAGCAGAGGCCTGGCAGTCACACCACTGAGTTTATCAGCAGCCACGTGAGCTTGCTGGTATAGTTGCCGTGGAGACATGCCCCAGGATTGNTCAATCACAATGACTCTTCCTCTCTTTGACTATAGTTTGTCTCAGCTCCTGTTCATATAATTGATGGTCAATCTTGAGCTGCTCTTGATGTGAATGATGCTCTCCATGACATCAAAAGACTCTCCTGTCCCCACATCTGTTTCCTGAGCTAGACTCTCTTCCTGTTCATATAGCCTCTGAAATGCCTGGTTCTAACTTTCAGCACACACACACACACACACACACACACACACACACACACACGGATACTCACATGCACACACATGTACACTCATACACATACATGCACTCTCATGCACGCACGTGCACACACACATACTTTTTAAAATTTCCTTGTAGTAGTTCTGTTATCATCACACATAGTAAGTGGTCTTGGGTCAAAACTGCCTTTCCAAACACAAACATGGTATCAGACAAGGAAGCCAGAGTAGAACAGTGTAGATCACAGGGTGTGTTCGGCCCTGTGTTGGGAGCAGCTGCAGGACTGTACAGGAATGCTCACTGACCAAGACTAGCCAGTGTATTTTCTTTCCTGAATCTATTGTATTAGTCCATTCTGCATTGCTTTGGTAAAATATCTGAGGAAAGCTAACTTTAGAAAGAAAAAAGGTTTGCTTAGCCCACAGTTCTGGAGTTTCAAGAGCGTGACTCATCAACTCCTGCCGAGGATGCCCATGGTAGACCACAGTATCACTTGACACAGGGTAAAGTCATATCCCGAGAATGGGAGACCAGAGCCACTGGGGTTCCACAACCCTTTGGANGATGCACCACTGAGTGGCCTAGGGACTTCACATTAGGCCCTACTTCTTAAAGNTCCNGCCCACCTCAAGGGTCACACATGATGTGGGGGTAGGGAGGCACATCTCCCACATGAACTTATGGTCACCATCCACATCCAATCATAGCAAGCTACTATTAGAAAACTATTTCCTTTAAATGAGAAACTTTCCATTTCTGTAACACCAACGAGTCATATATAAAGAGTATGCCACATGTTTGCCTCTGATTGAGGGGTGAGAGANAGAGAGATTGATTAAGGAATTGGCTCACACACCTATAGAGTTCAGTAAATCAAAAATCTGCATGGTAGACCTCAGGCTAGAGACACATTTCAAGTCTAAAGGCACCTGCTAGCAGAATTCCCTGTTTCTTGGGGGAGGGAGGAGTCAGTTGTTTTGCTATCAGAACTTTCAACTGATTGGATGAGGCCCACGCATGTCATGGAGGGTGGTTCATTTCACTCAAAGTCTGCTAAGTTAAATATTAATTTCATCTTAAATGCCTTCATGGGAGTATCTAGAATAATGTTTGATCATATATCTAAGTTCTATGGCTTTGCCAATTTGACACATAAAAATAGCTATGGTACCACACATCTCTGATCCTCAGCAGTGGTTTCTTAGTTTGTGTTTGTTTAATGAGTGAATAAGTGAAAAATCTTGCTGACTTTGTCCTTACATTTAGGGACAGCCTTGACCTTTTGCTCAACAGACAGGCTGAGCAAAATCTCACATGCATCAAGAATGCTCTTCTGAGCCTNGTTAGCAACACCCCTAAACTAGAAATAACCAGAATGTCCATCGGCACTGTGTGACCCAAATGCCAGTGTCACACAAACATGAACTACAGTTGCATACAGGAGGGAGAGTCTCACACATATGAGGTGGAGCTGAAGAAACAAACACAAAAGAGAGAGCATTAGTTCCATTTATGTCAAGTTTCCAAGCGGATGTGCTTGTATCCAATTCTATTTATTAATAGATGATGTCTACTCAGATGCTAAATAATTTAGAAATGATTCCCACTCAAGTCATGATAATGGTTTTTCTCTCTGGGTACAAAAGAAACACTGTCCCGTGACACCTCCTGACGTCACTGTCACTACTGGCTAAGCTTCCCTTTCCTGTATGACTGTCACACTTTCACAGTGAAAAGGTTCAATGGTTTTCTCATACCAAATCCTAGAAAACAGAAAGACTGACCCACGCCTCAAATGGCTTATGGCCAGAGAGGTCAGCGTCTTCACTCTGGACTTGCTGCCCAATAGCTTCTACTTGAGACCCTTTTCCATCTCACCACTCCCTCCAGGACAGATGTCTCCATTTCAGCACCGTGGTTAGATTTACAATGTAACCAGTTTAACAGTTGGGAGTCCTAAAATTCAGCCCCAGCGGAACTTGCGAAGCAGCTGCAAAAAAGATGAATGTCTCTCCTGGGATCAAAAGCCTGGAGGGTTTTCGGGGAAAAGTTCAGTAGTGTGTGCATGCAAAGCCTATTTTAAGCAGAAGGCCCTGTTAGGGTTGAAGCATCAGTCTATCTCATTATTAGCTGGAAGAGCCTGAGGTGACCATGCTTTGAAAGACCCCCCTCCCCCCATTGCCCGCCTGAAACCCAGGGACAGCCGGGAGGCTGTCACGATCCAGAGCTTCCGGGATTCTGAGATGGCTATGGGCTGCAGGGCAGGTGTGGGGAGTTCCCTTTAGCCTCTTTCCATACCTATAAGTTAGTACTTGTAAACGTGCAGTTAAATATACTTTCTACCCCCTCCCCACCCAGGAAAACACCCCACACCCTCCCTCTCTGCCTGGAGAAGAACAACTTTCACACGCTCGCACGGAAACNCGAAGAGAAGCATGCAAGCCTCTAGACACCTCACATCAGACTGGCTGCCACAGATGCTGGCTTCAGTCAGGCTGTTTAAACTCGGTCGGAGTAACATTTATCTACAATGGGGTCATTTTATAGATCCATTAAACCTGCATTTTCTCTTGGGCTCCTTTCCCCCAGTTCCCCTCAACCCTTCTTCCAGTCACACACTCTAAAAAAAAACCCCTTAAGCCCCAGAAATAAATCTCTATAAACTGCCAAGCATTCAATCAGGCTTTTACTATATCTCTTTGCAATTAGAATAAATTTACTGCTTGAAGAGATGAGGGGAAATATGTAAGGTACTCCTTGGATAAATATACTCCAGTGAGAAAAGTAGAGGCTCTGTTAAAATTATCTCTGTGAATTCAACAAGAATCAAGGTCACGGGAACAGCCACATACCAGGGAACGTTAATTAATGGGCCTGCAGCTGGTGGTACCACTTGGCTGCTCTGCTCCAGCTGCCTGCTCTATATTTCTCTCGTTTGTAGGACCATTCTTGGCCCAAATCCCATCTCTCTCTCTCTTTTTTTTTCCTTCCAAGTACATAAGTCTGTTCTGGAAGGATGCCAACTTTTCAGAGCACTAAGGCAAGTGCTGTTTCTTCACTGTTTTATCTCCTTTTAAAAAGGAAGGCTACTCTATCACCTCTGGAGTGGGATTACTGGTAATCAGTGATGGGGCTGTGGTCTGAGGTCAGTGTTCTGGCGTTGTGTGCTAGGCCAGCGAGGCGAGGTCCTTTTGTGTCTTCTCCTCCAACAAACACAGAAGACAATTGAAATCTCCCCCTATCGTCTTTGCCTGTGTGGTTTTTGGGTTAGGCCAGGCTGGGGGAACGGCGAAATATAGTCAGCAGGCACTTACCACATCTGCAGTGCAGAAGCAGGAGGAAGGGAGCAGGAGGGAGCTAAGAGGCCAATGGAGAAGAAAGGTTTCCCAGGGTCCGAGGAGTATATATACCATTTAAGTCAACTGGGAAGTGTTAAATGAGTAGACTTCTTCGCTGGGACCCAGGAAGTGGGTTAATTACAACGTAATTTCACAATGGAGGCCTAGCTGTTCAGTCTGGTTTTCCTCACGATGCTTTGGACTGTATTTCAGCTGTGCATCATTCTGGCTAAGCACAATTCAGAGTCAGAAAGATCTGGAAGCTAGGCACTGTGACACCCCCTATAATCTCAGCATTCAAGAAGCTGAGGTGGAAGGATATAGAGTTACAGTTAACTAGTTAACTGTATATATACTATATACAATCATACTAGTTAACCTAGTCTACATGGTAAGATCATGTGTTTTATAAACAAACCGGCCGGGGAGCTGGTTCAATGAGTAAAGCACGTGGCACGTGAGTATGANGAGCTGAGTTTGAATCTCTAGAACCCATGTAAAGTTGGACACGTGGCCCATATCTGCAATCCTGGTGCTCCTACAGTAAGATGAGGATCAGAGACAGAGGGCCAGACAGCCTAGTGTATGCAGGAACAAGAAATAAAGGACTCTCCCTTAAACTATGTGCAAGGTGACGACTAACACCTGAGGATGTCCTCTGACCACCAAAGGTTTGCTGTAACACTCACATATCTGTGAACGCATGCACACACACACACACACACACACACACACACTTGTGTATCACACACACAGATTTTTTTTGAGTCTGTGTTTGAATCTTGATCAAATACTAAGTAGCTGTGATATGTCACATGGGAAGTTAGCGCATCTACACCTTGACTTTCTCATATGAAATATAGAACTTATAACAAGGCATTTGCTGCCACACTATCTAAAGAGNTGCCGCACATGCACTCCGAGGCACAGTACTGGGTGCGCTGGTAGCTCCAAGAGTTTCTTCTCTGTGACCACTTGGCTCATTAGTTGTAGCTAACTGTTTCCATGGCAGCGAAGGATGAGGAGCTGAAGAAGGCAGTGACCAAAGCAGGGAAGTGTCGGTCTCACTTATAGCCTGCCTTGTTTTTCCTCTCTCTTGGAAGCTTTCTCTCCTTCAGTGTTGCATTCTGGAGGGACTGGGCGTTCTTCCACACAGTGACAGACAAGCGAATCTCTCCCAGAAATAACAGGGGAATGCCTGACTCTGCAGTTTGAAGGAATTCTCCAGGTAGTCGTTAGGCTTGAACTCAAGCAGAGCCCTAGGGGAGGCTGTCCCCACCCCCAAGCCAAGAGGGCCATCAGTTGGCTAGGGCCAGTCTCTGCAAAGGAGACTCAGCTTTACTGAGCCCTTCAGGGAAGGAAGAATGTTCAGAAAACATTTGAAAGGTTCTCTGTTATTACTTCCAAACTGTAAAATGATATTTGGGTCCTTTAAATTAAGAAATATGGATTTGATGGAGGCCTTGGTGGATTAAAGTTTTCCTTCTCTTTGAAGCATTTCAAACAACTTTAATCTGCTTTCAAGAGTGCAGCTCAATTCGCCACGGCATTCTTAAAGTATTGTTGCCTTCTGCAAGGAACTGATACTTTCGTGTCTTGTTTTAAATGCATTTGCAGAAATATTTGAGGTACAAGAAAAATTTAAGATTGCTCATGAAGCCCAAGACTACACAGAGTGAAGGCCTGGCTTCTGAAATGCTTGAAAGACATTTAAAACTGCTTGTTTGGGGTATAAGAAAATTAAACACGTGGCTGGAAAGATTGCTCAGTGGTTAGGGTGTGCATGCTCTTATAGTATAAGATGCAAGGTCAGCTCCTGGCATTCATATCAGGCAGCTCACCTGCCTGTAACTCCAGCTCCAAGGGAGTCTGGCACCTTCCTCTGGCCTCTAAGAGCACTGCATTCATGTGTACAAATTCACACACACACACACACACACACACACACACACACACACACACACACACAGGAGAAAAGCCAGTTTGGACACCTTCAAATTCTGTAACAGGACCATGAAATACCCAAAGCTGATAGGCTTCCCTGTTCTCCATCAGTTGAATCCTCCAGGACAATGATCCACAGTCCTTGTGATAACGTAGAGGCACTAGGGGAAGAAAGATTGAACTTCAATTGAATGGCTTGCATCCTCTTTTCATGTTCAACTGTTCAGACAGCATGAGCAACAGCGGCAGCCATTCCCTAGTCATTTTGAGTCTACAGTGTTGTCTGAATCTTCATCAAGCCAGGATCCAACATCTGTGTCCACCTTCCCTCTCCATCCCCATAGAGCAGACTAGCACATGATTCAGGTGTTCAGAATCAGTCTAGGGACACAATTATCTGCAGGGAGGTAGCCTGCTGGTCTTCTGACAGAGAAGAATGATCTGATTTAGGGCAGTGTGGCTCAGATGGTAGAGAACTGGACTATAGTCTGGACCATTGACTACTGACTTTTATCACTGCATCTCCGTGTTCGGCTTTGAGGTGAATGGAACCACACTGTACACAGTCTTTTTTGAGTGGCTCTCCTCACGTTGTATACTGATATCAGCCTCATTCTTGCTGAGCCATACCCTAGCCCTTCATCTCTTTTTATCCCAGGCTATTTTGTGGTATGGACACAGCACATTTTGTCAGTCCATTTGTGAGTGGANACTTGATTGTGTGAATTTTCCATGATGAAAGAATCATCCATGGAGAGTGTACGGCTGCTATTATTTCCACATACAGACTATACATGATGTATACAGGCTACATGGTCTGTTTTCCTAGTGGTGATGGAGTGAGTTTAATGAAAGGGGGCTTATTTTGGCTCACACTTCTGAAGGGCCATGATCATAGGCCCTCGTTTGGTGACAACCTTGCTGGCAGATTCCCAAGCTAGATGGACGGCATTTCCTTAGCTGCTTTTCTTGTAGTAGTGACAAAGTACCTGACGAGAAGCAGCTTAAGGGAGGAGCATTTATCTTGGCTTGCAGTTGGAGGGGCTATGGCCCCTTATGGTGGGGAAGGCACAGCAGCAGGAGCCGGAGGCTGCTGGTCACATTGCAGCTGCACTCAAGAATCAGAGAGTGAACAGAAAGTGAAGCCAGGTTCGAGAAGCTCAAGGCCCTCTCCCAGCAGCAAGGCTCTGCTTCCTAAAGGATTCCACAGTCTTTCCAACCGAAGCCACAGGCTGAGTGAGGACCAAGTGTTCAGATGTATAAGGCTATGGGGGACATTTCACAATCAAACCACAGCACCCCCCCATTCTTAGAAAGCATCACACTAATCAGATTATGAGGATCGTCAACAGGGCCCTTACTACAGGTCAGATGGGATAGTGCTCAGAGTTGTGGAAACTATCTTTGTAGGTTTTACACACAGCCTTAAGAGGCAGCTTTTATCATTAGCCCATTTTACAGATGAGGAAACTAAATTCAAAGTGAAACAGATAACAAGAAGAGAGCCAGGATGTGAGCATAGGAAGGCTAGTTTGATCTATGTTTTTAGGACTTGACTGATAAGTCCTGTTCCTTCCACTTGGGGTGACTGTTGTGCTACAAAACTTCTCCTGGGGAGACACAACACACATGTACTCACCCCAGATGGTGATCCCACCCACAACAGACCAAAGTATATATACCAAGGTCCAACTTGGTCAACCAATGAGTTTTATTGGAATTACTTATAAAAGTATGGGTTAAGGGTTAATTACAGGAGCAGAAATGACTCACAGACAACTCCCATCACCGAAGCCCACCTTAGCATGAGTGAAAGCTCACAAAGCTGGGAGCCTGGAGCACACGGCTCAGCCTGCAGGCAGCTCAAAAGGTTGGAGAGTGTGCTTTCCAGGTGACTCTGGTCTAAACCTCTTCCAGGCAGCTCTGCTGGTTTTTGCTTCTTCCAGGCAGCAGGTCTGGTCTCAGTGTTCTCTGCAGCTCTGTTGTCTCTGAAGGACTCTCCACTTTTATTGTTTACTCTGGCAGGGAGGGGCCTAGTGAATCTGGTCAGTTTCAGGGACTTCCTGAAGCTATTTTGAATTGTTTATCGTCTTGTTTAAGGAGCTTCTCTATAAGATTGTTCTCGAGGAAACTTACACANGGTGATATGATCTCAGAATGGATCCTGAAACTCTCTGAGCCTGCTCTTCTGAATCTGTTTCCACTCATGAGCACAATAAGCATGTCTCTTGACNGAGCTGCTGCGTGTTGAGTGGGATGCAAACGTGATGGCTCCAGGTGGTGCCTGGCACACCATAAAGGGTCAGCAGGTTGCAGGCAGTGAGCATGGTCCTCCTGTGCCAGTGGGGAAAGAGAAGCATGGTTGTCAGAAACAGGTTCAATTCCTGATGCTGTAGTATTCAGGACTTGGGTACAAACATGGAGAGGAAAGACACACAAAGTGGAGTTCATGCCACAAAAAAGGAGCTTTGGAAAAGTGGCTTTGGGAATGGCAGTGAGCACCTATTATTTAGGGATGGGCCCAGCCTGTGAGTAAGAAGTCGCTGATTTTGTTCTGATGCTTGGTAGACATGGAGCTAGTGTCTCCAAACCACTCAGTCTGCCTGGTTATGAGTCCTGGATGAACTGTGTGGATACCGATCCTGTGGATCCCAAGTCAGGACCCAGCTGATGGGTCCTTCAGCAGCTGATGTAGAGTAGTGGGAGACCTGGACCTAAGAGGCATAGATGCCAACATGTGCCAGCCTTGAGGTCAATGGTGAACAGGCTATGGGGTCACAAGACTGGGCTGAAAAGAGTTAATTAAACTAATTAGTTGTAAAAGAGACTGTAAAGGAAGATAGGGGAAGAAAAATGGTATGAAAAACAAAAAAAGAAGCATATCCATGTGNAGAATATTATTTCTCCATAAAAAAGAATGACATACTGTTATANGTTACAGGACTGATAAGCCTTAAAAACAGTATGTTCAGTGAAACAGACACAGATGGCCATGTGCTATATGGTTGCATCCATTTTAAAAGCACAGGTGGAGAGATAGTATGCAGATTTGTGATTGGCAAGGGATAGAAGAAGGGAGAATGAACAGAGCCTGGCAATGGGTTCAGGGTTTGCTTGAATATGATGAAAATGTTCTGGAATAATAAATACAGTGGCAAAGGATGCAAAACATGGGTAAAGAGGCTTGCTACCAAAGATGAGGATCNAAGTTCAGTCCTAGGCATTCACATAAAAGGACAGAACCCATTCCTACAAGTTGTTCTCTGACATCCGCACAAGTGTGCATACACAATAAATAATCATGATACAATTTTTTAAAAAAATAGTGGTTTAAGTTATGTGAAGTATATCTTAGGTGGAAGATTAAAACCAGAAATTAAACAATTAAATCCCAATATCCTAGAACAAATATCAAGACTCTAAATGTTAAAATTAGCAGTATTATATTTTTCTGCATCTTCTATNCTTCTTCTATAAAAAGCATGAATTGCTTTTTCAAAAGGCTTTTTGTTTCTAAAGCACTAGCCATTCACAGGAAGTTGCAAAGATAGTAGGCCAGGTCCTAGTACCCAGTTTCCCTTTAGTGGTTGCAATCAGGCATTACTGTGTTCACATGGAATCCAGGAAGTTGACATTGATACAATCACTGTTTGCTAGCCTAACCCTGAGAGATTTGTTAGTGCTAAAATTAAGACACAGAGCCATTTCTCCCCCAGGAAGCTCTTTCCTGCTGGTCCTTTTTATTCAGACCTCTACCCTCCCTCCGCCCCCAATCCTAACTAATGGTGACTGCTCACCTTCCCCGTCTCTGTCATGTTGCCATAATGAGGCTGTTTATAACTATGTAGATAGAGTCATAAAGTATTGGACTTTGAGATCAGCTGTTTCCAGTCAGTAGGATGCCTGTTGCTATGAACACTGGTGGGCAGAAGTTTATATAGATACAAGTTTTCTTTACTCTGGGATAAATGGTAAGAAATATGATTCCAGACTCCTGTCNTGGATAGGGGTATATGCTTAGTTTTTCAGAGAGTCCCAACCCAGCTTCAGAGAGTCTGGACCATTTAATGCAGTGGTTCTCAACCTTCCTAATGCTGTGACCCTTCAATACAGTTCTTCATGCTGTAGTGACCCTCAACTATAAAATTATTTTCATTGCTACTTCATAACTGTAATTTTGCTGCTGTTAGGAACCATCGTGTAAATATCTGTGTTTTCCAATGAACTCAGGCGACCCCTGTGAAAGNGTTGTTTGACCCCAAGGGGTTGTGACCCACAAGTTGAGAACTCCTGGTCACCAGCAACACAACAGTGATGCAGTTCTCCGCATCTTGCCATCATTCCTTTTGGTGGTGGGGGAGGGTACACAATGACAGAATTTTGCTGGGTAGCCTAGGCTGACTTGGAAGTCTCAATCCTCCTGCCATAGCCTTGCTAGTGCTGGACACCCCTACATTTTTGCTTCGGCCATTCTAATTGTGATCCTTGCATTTCCTCACCAGGGGAAAGATGCTGGCCAGCTTTTCATTGGCTTCNCTTTTNTTTTNATATTTTTTCCTCCTTCTAAATTTATTGCTTTCAATATTGAATTTTGAGAAATACATACACAAAATAAAGATGAGTCCTTGTCAGAAGGTGTTGTTTGCAGAGGTCTTCTCTCATCCAGCATGTCGCCATCTCTTCTACTCCTTTTAGCAAAGACTTTCTCAGGGCATTTTAAAAACAANTCTTTTTTGTGAAGTTTATTTTACCAGNTGTCCTTTGGTGCATATGGATTATGCCTTTAATGTTGCCTAAGAACTCCCTTCCCCAAACTCTGATCCTGTAGATTCTCTATGACCTTTTCTTGGAAAGGTTTTATAGGTATGAGTGTCTTTATGTGGTGATATTTTATTTGTCTTCCCTAATAAAATTTATCTGAGGGTCAGAGGAAAAACGGGGCTGCCAGCCACTAATAGAAAACAATAGCCATGCAAGTTAGCACACGCCCTTAATCCATTTGGTTCTCTGTGACTCCAAGGTCACATGGGGAACTAGCAGTAGGAGGTGGTGGCACACGCCTTTAATCCCAGTATCAACCTTAGAGTTCTGAAGATCCATGCAGACAAGACAGGAAGTGATGTAGCTTGGGAGGATGGGAAATTTAGTTAACAGATAGACAGGTATAAAAGCCAGGTTAGACCGGAAGGCTGTCTCTTTCCTCCGGTTCAATCCTGGGAAGTAGAGGCAGCGTTGGTGAGTGGTGGCTTGCTCCTAATTCCTCTGATCTCTGTCAGATTTTCACCCTTATTTCTTGTTCCGTGTGTTTATTAATAAGACTGGTTAGAAGTTCTTCTTACATCTTTATTGCGTGGATGGATGTGGAGGGAGGGATGTGTGCCACACCAACTACACAGAAGTCAGAGGAGCCAGTTCCCTCCTTCTGCCTCCAGGGATGGAGTTCCTGTTGCCAGGCTTGTGTGCTGAGATGCCTGTACCAACTGAGCCGTCTCATCAGCCCCTATGAATTATTTTATAAAAGTCCCCCCTCCCCATCTCCCTCTCCTTCCTGAATATAGAAGAAATGCTTGCACACCACTGACCATTTGAAACATCAAAAGAAGTTGAAGGGAAAATTAAAANGGTGGGCAACAACCTCCTGAAGCATGTTTTGGTATTAGACTTCAATTTTAATAAAAATGTGACTTTTTTTTTATAACATGCAACTGGACCCCTCCCACAGTGAACCAGTGAGAACCAGCGGGTGGCTGAGGGAGAGGCAGGTGCCTCGCTCAGTACTGAGCTCAGCTGGAGGAGTTGCCACTCAGACAAGACCAAGAACTACTGACCCTGACGGGAANACGCGTGTTTATGAACTGCAGCGGTTACTCACAGACCGTAATTACCGCACCAGATAAAGAAGCGATTTAAGACAGCAGGTTGCTACGGCCAGAAAAGAAACAGGAAAGTCTTTTTAAAAATCACCGGCTTGTAACCAAGGAGAACGTCAGGTTGGAGGGCGGAATGGATCGGTGTGGACTGCTCGCGTGGAGACAGAGGCTGACCCAGCACAAAATCAGCCAGGCCTTGGCTCTCTTCCGTTTAATTGCACAGCCATCCACTGAAGTTTCCTTTCTTCAGCCCTAGCCTGTGGGGCCTTTTGATAGGAAACATCCCCCTATCCTACTCACTTCTGACTTCTGGGTGTACAGAACTCTTGCCTTGGTGCCACACCTTGACCTATCTGCTTCGTTGGCCAGGGGTAGCATCTTAGATGGGAGCAGCAGAATCCCATCCGCTCTCTATATTCACAACAGAGCAAGTTGGTTTCCCCTTTGTTTGTTTGCTTGCGTTGTTTGAGATGGTACCTTGCCATGTAGCCCAGCCTAGCCTTGAATTAGCAATCGCCCTGCCTTAGCCTCCTGAGTGCTGGAATCACAGGCATGGGTCACTAAGAATGCCTGGTTAGTAGGTTAGTGGGCTGGGGACATGGCTCAATGGTAGATTACATATGTGAAAGTCCGTGGGATTCATCTCCAGTAAATAAACTAAAAATTAAAACCAATCAGTTAGTCAGTCAATCATGGGGCATTAAGAATGCACAGACATGGCTCCTGTCCCTTTCCTGGAATTCCAGGTANTTGATAATAAGTGAAACTTGACACAAATTCTTTTATGAAGTTAAGGAACAATTCTGCATTTGATTTGGTAAATTTTTGTGTTTGTATTTCACGTTTGCATCCCTTGGAACATTACTCAAATTTCTTGTTTGCAAAGAAAATCTTACTTTTAATTACTGAGTAAGAACCACATGTTTGCAAAGAAAATCTTACTTTTAATTACTGAGTAAGAACCACTGTCATATGTTAGATATTAAAAAAATGGAGCAAATCCTCTGGATCCCCTTACA
>LZPO01017382.1:197092-212395 GCA_001675575.1 Neotoma lepida | reverse complement strand
TCTGTCTCTCTGTCTCTGTCTCTGTCTCTGTCTCTTTTTCTGTCTCCTCTCTCTCCTGTGTCACTCCCTCCTTGCCTCCTTGTGTTGGATTTAGTAGTTTAATAGTGACCCCCAAGGTTTTCATGTGGCTCAGCCATAGAATGTATTACTGACAGGTAAGTCCAAAAGTTCCAGCCCCAGCACCAGAGGGAAAGAAAAAAGTTGGACCTTCTTTCTTGATATTTCACCTTAACTCTCTTTTAGAGGAGAGAGCAGTAGGCTAAGCTGGCATAGCCCTTCTATTCTCCATCATACCCCTCATCATATTGTTGGCAGAGCTTACTAAAGTTTTTAATTTAGTGTATTGATGCCTATCCTTGGCCTTCTTTCTCTTCCCAGATCATAAACATCACAAAAGCAAGGATGAATGTGTTTCAATTCACCTTTGTTTAGCTGGCTTATAGGCCATAATGGACTATGATAACATAGACGGTATTAACAATGTTTTCAAGCCCTTCTTTGGGATGAACTCTAACTTCATCAGTGTTGTAGATGATGACTAGTTCAGTCATTTTTTTACACACTCTTTCATTGAGTAATCAATACATTTTCACTGAGACTGCTATTGGCTGGACTTTGCTGGGTGTTGGGTGTATTGGTGACTTCCTTCAGTCTAGCAAGGAGGACAAAAACAATTATGATCCATAGAGATGGGGGTTGTGATATGAGTCCCACACAGTTTTGAGGACACATAGACAACTATTTCCTAATCTTTTTGAGAACTACAGCCACCCTGACATCCATTCAAACCCAACCACTTCTCCCCTAACCTTCACGTGAGATATCTCTAAGTTTGTATAGGAATGTTGTAACTTGCTTTTTTAAGCAGAGTAGATAATGTAAAAACTGATGACACTACAAAGAAGAACCAGAGAATTAGTTTTAATATTTGAAAAGTCCAAGTTTATAAACTCACAGTTATAGGCTGGGGATGCAGCTCTGTGGGTAGAATGCTTGTCTCTGTGGGTAGAAGGCTCGTCTGGCTTGTACAGATCCCTGGATCCTATCCCCAGCTCTGCATAAATCAGGCATGGCAGCTCATGCCTTGTAATCCTAGTGCTCAGGAGGTGGAGGCAGGAGAAGTTCAAGGTCATCCTTAGCCTAATAGCAAATTGGAGGCAAGCTCGGGATATGTGAGACAGTCCCCCGCACCCAACCCTGAAAAAAAAAGTACAATTACTCTTTCTTCATCCTTCCTTCTTTCTTCTCTCCCAATTTTCTTTTTACACGGGCAGATCAGACANAAGACACNGACAAGCAAATGTTTTCTGGCTGGATGACTTCAGCAGATTAGCGCTCCTTTGAAAGTGATATTGTTAGAGCCATAGTGTGTTTATGTGTAACACAGACATCTTTATGTATAACACAGACATGTCTGTGGGAGAAAGGCTCAACCCTGGCCTTGTCAATTAGTAAGGTAGGAAGTTCAGCCTAGAGCTACAGACCCCAAAGCTTTGGGGAATCTCGATATGGGGTAGGAGGGAATTGGAAAAAAGAAGAGAGATTTCTTTAAAGGTTATTTATCTCTTTTCTCCCTTTCCCCCATCTCTCCTGGGCTTAAGTCCTACTCCCTGAAAACAATTCTTTACTAATTCAGCTGGGATGGCTGTCAAGAAGGGGTACCTTGTTAGTGATTGCAGTANTAAAAATAAAATAAAATAAAAGAGGGGCTCAGGTGATTAGAAACTGTGGGTAAATCAGAGAGACACCAGGGGAGTTTTATTGTCACCTGATGGGAAAACATTTATTTCTGATGCTGACAACAGTATCACAGAAATGAATTAGGGGGAAGATTCTCACAGTTTCCTTGATATATCAAAATATATTTTAGAGGGCTTGGGGGATGGTTCAGTCAGAAAGGGGCCAACTCTACAAGCATGAGGACCTGAGTTCAGATCTTTGGCACTGATGTGTAAAAAGCTAGGAATATGGGGCACATGGGGCACACTTATAGTCCCAGCACTGTGCAGGTTGACACAGGAGGAGCCCTAGGGTTTGTGAGGCAGCCTTCTAACTAACCAGTGAGCTCTAGGCTCAGTGAGAGCTTCTGTCTGGAAAAATAAGGTAGAAAGCATCGAGGTCAACCTACCTTTGACTTCNACATGTAGGTGCACACATGTGCGTACTTACCCTCACATACAGGTGCATGCATGCATACCCACANATACACATACAATATANACAGGNATAATCACACAAATTAACTTCGCTTGAATGACTTAAGATCCTTTATTGTTCTTTGAAAATAACCCATGTGTACCATGACAAAATCAAACAATACAGAAGTTTATAAAGTAAAAAACTCCAAGCCTGGCCAGCCTCTTCTCCACCCAACTCCTATGAGNAGTAGGTTCAGTAACAATGCAAGGCCAGCCCATATGTGGCATTTAAGACAGGAAGAGGAAATAGATGACATTAATTTTAGTCGCACATTTTATTTAGTCTAATGTATGAAAATGATCATTTCAATATGTCATCAAATTCCTAATGAACACTAAATGATTGTTGAGCCTTGTTTGTTATTGTATTGTCTTCTGTATCTGCTGTGTGGTTTATGCTTAGACATCTCTCTGATGCTTTACTTCTCCCGTTGGAGATGCTTCATCTATGATTGGAATCATTAAAATGCACAGCTGAAAAGCAGTTCTGGCTGAAAAGCTAGGTCTATATACCCAAGTGATTGAAAGCTTTCCAAAAACGGAATCAAGTACCAGATCTTAGGTAAACTTTCAAGCAATTCAAATTAAGTCAATTAAACTTTTCAGTTTGTTACCCCAGCACCATGTTAGGTACTCAAGAGTCATGACCCTGCTGAGCTATGAAACTTTAACCCTGTTAAGTTTGATCTGGATTTATCTCAGCTCTTTATGTTTATACCTATAGAAATGTGTAATTAAACAGATAAGATCTACTATACTCCATAATACACATATCTAAATTTCATTTCCAGAAATTTAATAAATCATTATGTATATTTTACTGAACAATCTAGTTTTCACATGAAGTTGTATTTTGGATGCACGTGTGTATTGTGTATGCGTGCGTGCGTGCGTGCGTGCGTGCGTGCGTGNGTGNGTGNGTGTGTGTGTGTGTGTGTGTGTGTGTGTGTGTGTGTGTAGGCCAGGGCAGATCTGGATGTCTTCAACATTCTTTTAAAGATTTATTTTTATTTTATATATGTATTTACTTGCATTTATCTATGTGTATCACATGTGTGCCTGGTGCCCTTATAGGTCAGAAGAGGGCATCAGATCACCTGGAACTGGAGTTAAGGACAGTTGTAAGCCACTATGCAGATTCTGGGAACAGAGAACCCAAGTCTTCTGCAAGGGCACTGAGTGCTCTAAACTGCTGAGCCATCTCTCTATGCCCCATTTTTTGTTTGTTTTGTTTTGTTTTTGTTTTTGAGACAGGTCTCTCACTGAACCTGGAGCTCACAGTTTTGGTTAGTCTAACTGGCTGGTGAGCCTCCAANATTTGCCTGTCTCCATCCCTTCTGTGCTGAGGTTCCAGGCACATGCCTCTACACCCAACTTTCACTCGGGTTCTGGGAATCTAAACTGAGGCTTTTATGCTTGCAGAGCAAGCACTTAAGCCGTGGTTACTGAACCGTCTCCTCAGCCCTTGGTTCTTTTTAGTGTATATGGATCTGCAGTCATTACAGTGGTTGCATTGCAGATTTGTTTATCTTACCCCTTGCTAACAGGCCTCTGCATTGATCTTGATGTTTTACAGTTCCAAACATCCACACTTGAATATTTATGCTAGTATTTCCATATAACACTACCTAAGAAAGGATATTTCAGGGCCAAAGGGTGCGCCATTAAAAAAAATTTGAAAATAAACCCCACCCATCCTTAAACAGTCATGCCGTTTCTTATCAGACACTCATGGCTTGCAGTGTTCTCTAGCATCTGTAGATGTTCCAAATGCCTGAATCAAAGAATGTTGGGGGAAGGGGACTTTGAGATCATCTGTTCCAATCTTTTATTTCAGGGGCCTGAAGCACCAAAGCTTCAGATGTGGGGAAGAGGAAGCACTACATGGTGGTGGCGAGGCTGGGATCTGAGCAGCTCTCTTGCCCTCTCTCTGTGCGTACAGCAGGGGCTGCCCCAGTCTTCACAGCATCCCCAGGCAGGTGGCTCTCCCTCCTGTTCCCAGGCAGGCTTTGCCTGTGGAGCTGTATCAGTATCCGGCTGCCTGGCAAGTCAGCAAGCCTTTCAGTGGAGCATCCCACACCTCCACAGTAAGCAAGACAAGGGAGCCAAGGCTTCCTCTTGATATTTATATCCAGAGTAGAACTGAATCAGCTCAAAGACTTGCTACAGTTTCAAAGTATGCTTTCCTGCCTCCCTTCTGCTGAGCACAGCCAAGTCACAGACCCTGACAGAAGTGCCTAGCAAGCCAAACATTTTGCTTTGAATAGAAGCCACTTGGGAATCCAGAAGCAGAGGGTTTTCTTGGTAGCAGGCATCCCTTCCCTCCAATAATTCACGCTAGTGGGCTGGTAAGAGGTTAAAGGCATGGGACATGCCAGCAACGTGGGCAATCACTTTAATAACTATGTAGAACTTAGTCTACTGAGTATGGCCACAAATGCTGGCACAACTCACCAACTCTTCACAGAGTTAATCGAACAGGGAGATTATCAGAGATTTCTATACTTGAGTCCATTGGGGTCAGAGCCAGGGCTGACAACAGTTTCCCTGCCTCTATTTCTAGAATGTTCTCCTTTCTTCCATCAGTCCCAGATGTCCTTTACCCTGGACACTCTCAATAGGCTTCGGATGAACGTTCCTCACCTTCCACAGCTCTGCCTCAATTGCATGAGGAACATTCAAAAAGTATTTTATACTCCACAGATGTATTTTTTGTTTAAAAGAAAAAAAAATCAATCCAGCTGGTCATGGTGATGCACATCTTTAATCCCAGCACTTGGGAGGCGGAGGCAGAGGCAGGCGGATCTCTGTGATTTGGAGGCCAGCCTGGTCTACATGGTGAGTTCCAGATCAGCTTGAGCTACATAGTAAAACCTTGTCTCAAAATAAATAAATAAACAAACAAACAATAAATAAATCCAGACATTTTGATTCTATTTGTTGTCTTTAATTAAAACTTTTCTGTTTTAACTAAAGGCGGGGTGTGCCACAGCTTGCGTACACAGTTCAGTAGGGTCTATGGCTCAAACTCAGCTTGTCAGCCTTGATGGCAAAGTAACCCATTGAGCCATCTCATGGCCCCTTTATTTTTCTCTGATCTTACACTCCTACTTTCTGGCCTATTACAAGGCTTTCATGATTCTGACATCACCAAGCTGAAATACATAGGGAAGCTAAGTCTCCTGTTTCTCCATGCATGCCAGGAAGTCTGTCTTATCTATCTTAGCAATATAAGGAAGCATTNATATATTTACCATTTGGGGAGAATCATTTTATTTTTTTAACCTTAATGGTCAATATTGAAATTAATGTTAGATGTTGAGGTTTATGTGAAGGGACTCTGGGTGCTGATGGGATTTGGGGTGTACCAGTCAGTCTTTTCTTGACTATCAGTGTGAAAAAGAAATATGAAGAATCTACTTTTCCGTAAAAGATAGTGGGAGGGAAGGGTGAGTTCCCAGCCTTACAACAGGCTCAAGCTTCCACGGGTGACCCCTCTCCTCTCCCAAATGCCAAAACTGAAAGACTCAGTCAGAGGTGGGTGGGGTTTCCGCTTTGCTCAGGATTTAGCTTAGGAGTCTCAGGCCTTCCAGTGGGCAGAAGGTGAAACTATCACCTACTCCNGGGATGGGTTCCATGAAAAAGTGCCCCTTTGTCAAAAAATAATATTATTAGAAAACACTGTGAGGAAATTGTCAGTTGCCAGATTCTGGCCCAATTAATCACTGAATGTTCACGGTCGGAGACCTCCCTTCCTGGGGCTGTTCTCATGCAAGGATCATTGCAAGGCAGATTTATGAAACACGGCCCCAGCCGCTTACATTCCACGTGCTACAATTTACACATTCTTCTGGGGGTCAAGGCGGGGAACGGCGGGCACGCTAATAGCTTTCACGTAAACCTTCTTCCCAGCTCATTTTACCGACGCATTACAATATACTTTTTTTTTTTGTAAATGACATTTCAAGGCCATGAATGAATGCTTCCTAATTTCCATTTTTAGAGGATTACGGATCTCAAAAGGGCAGTGAGAGGTTTTTAGACTACCCCAGTTTCCTGGCCACAACTCTATTGAACGTCTCAGCAGATCTCTAAGAAGACAAAAGAACATTTTCCCATAAGTCTCACAATCTCGATTCACCCAGATTCTTTTTCTTAAATCTCTGGGGTTTTGTGGTCATATGGGCCCAAGCATACATATTTTACTCTGTGTTTAAAGTCGTAAAATAAGTGCCCCCTTGCAGAATACTTCTATAAAAGGCTTGCAAGGTGGCTCAGAGGGTAAGTGTGCTTGCTGCCAAGGCCAATGGCATGAGTTCAAGGCCCAGAACCCACATAAAGGACAGAAGTGATTCTTTAATTTGTCCTCTGACCTCGCAGACCCACAGTGGCACATGTGTACCTATGTATATACACAGACACACTAAAATACATGCTTATAAAACTAAAAAGAAAAAGAAGATATTCAACAAAGTTGTTGAATCCAAAAACCACCCCGAAGTGGATCTACCATCTTGCTGGAACCCCCCAGGGTGTTGGCTTCTTGGCAGGAGGCAGAAGGTCCTAAGGCTTTGCCTTAATTTTTTTTTCTGACCTGAATGGTCAGCTAGAGTCTGTCTTTGTTCCATTTGTCAAAACATCATTGTTCTTTCTCTTCACTGCGGTGGTTTCATTCCCATTGTTTAAATTATCAAAAGTCAGAGCAGCCTTGAGTGGATGGACACAGGGCTTGTTGACTGCCTTTGTGGCCAGGAGCCAGGCTCATCTTTGGTGTTTAGCGGACCGTGGAAATCAGAGCCTGCCAACAACTTTGGCTCCATTGCAAGGTTACCACTCACAAAAGAGTTTCTGTCACCGTTTGCTCTGTTCCAGGGCCACAGCACACTAGATGGTGAGTCCCAGAAGAGGGCAATCTCTTCTCCCAGACCTGCTATCTTTATGTACAACAATAAGCTCATTAAGGAGAAAGCACAACATTTTGCTAAGAGAAGTATCTGATAGGCCTGTTTTTGTTCTGTGGTTGTTGTGCTTTGTAATTTTAAAGAGATTGTGTTCTCACATTGTTGTAAAAAGACACTCACTGTTCAAANTTAACCTGGGACCTGACTTTCATGGGGGACAGAATAACTGGGACATATTAGCTCCTGAGAAGAAATAATACATTTTGAAGGATCCTTCAAGTTGTGCATTGTTTTATATTGGACTTTAACATTATTTATTCAAAAACTGTATTTTAAAACAGAATTTAAAATGCCNTGTACCTATGCTGGGTGTGGCGGTGCAGGCCTATAATCCCAATACTTGGGAGAAAGAGGCAGGAAAGTTGCAAGTTTGATACCAGCCTGGGCTATATAATAAAATAAATAATAAATTGTCATAAATAAGTAAATAAAGTAAACAAAATGTAGAACAACAGCACTGAAAAAACCCTGATTCTTATGTTAAGTGTCAAACACTGTGTGAAAGGAGATTACTTAAAAAGTGGTAATTGCTTTTTCTGATTCTATAAATTGTCATCTTAAAATTTGTTGGGATCATTTATTAAATATGTGAATATTTAAAAAAAATAATTATGGGAATTCGAAGGATTCTTAGAGAGAAGGTCTGGTCAGCTCTCCTGAGGGAAAATACTAGTTTCATATATGGACTCCATGCAAAGGATGGCTTTATATTTCTAAANGACAACAATAGCTGGGAAAGAACAGAGAACAATGTCTTCAAAGCCAGGGTAAAATAATTGTTATTCTGTAATGACCAAAATGGGAAAACACCAGTGAAGAGGAGGCTAACATCATTCTGAGATATATAAGGTCCAAATCCATGTCCCTTTTGATGGTTTCTGGCCCTGGACACTAATCTGCATGGATGGTACTGATGGGACCCAACCTTCTACTCTCAGGAATCTGGCCATTGGTAAATACTGGCTGAGTTGAGAAGGAAAGAGAAAAATACATCTGTATTGCTAAACGTTTTTTTTTTTTTTTTTTTTTTTTTTTTCGAGACAGGGTTTCACTGTCTAGCTTTGGCACCTTTCCTGGAACTCACTCAGTAGCCCAGGCTGGCCTTGAACTCACAGAGATCCAGAGATCTGCCTGCCTCTGCCTCTTGAGTGCTGGGATTAAAGGCGTGAGCCACCACCGCCCGGCGCTAAACGGTCTTATTAATAAAAAACCTGGAGCCAGATATTGGGGTGAAAGCCGAGAGATCAGAGGAACAGAACAAGCCACAGCCACAAGTTCTTACCCTAGAAAATCCTCCGCCCAAGAGAGGGCTACTTCCTGTATACTCATGCCTATATCCTTTCTGTGCCTTGACATCTCATTTCCTCTCTCCGCCCATCTACATCACTTCCTCTTTCTGCCCAGCTCTATCACTTCCTGTCTGTCTGTACAGACCTCCAGACCTCGATGGTTAACTACTGCTGGGATTAAAGGCATGTGTCACCACGCCTGGCTCTGTTGAGAGTATGGCCTTGAATTCACAGCNATCTGGATGAATCTCTGCCTCCCAAATGCTAGGATTAAGGGTGTGTGCTACCACTGCCTGACCTCTATGTTTGCTATAGTGGCNGGCTTTTTCCTCTGATCCTCAGATAAACTTTATTGGGATGCACAAATAAAATATCACTACATACATCAGCCTATTTGTTCGCTGTATTCCTTCCAGAAGGTCAGCCTTCGTTGCAGATAGACCTCTGCACTCTCTCTGGTCTTCTCTCTCAGGCACAGGGATGGGGACAGGCTCCCTGCTGGCCAGAGCCTGGAAACTCAACACCCGTATTAGTTTGAATTAGTCTTGCTTACATTTTAAGATAGACTATGCATTCACTATCTCTCAGTGGTTCTACTGGAGTATATTTCTGTCTCCTGCAGGACCTTAGCCCACATGGATGCCTGGAAGACCCATGGATGGCGATGGCTTACTTATTTCTCTAACATGGCACAGCAGTTAGAATTACTTTAGACTCACATCCCCCTGGGCTCTGCCACATCCCAGTGTAAGAGTTTGGGCAAATGACGAGCTCTCTATGTCACATATGTAAAAAGGGAGATTTCGTTGTTGACTGATTGGAGATTCTAAGAATAGAGTTTAAGACCTTAGGNGTGTACTGGACCACTGAGTCAGTCACATCTTCAGCTCAAAAAACGGGGTTAGTTTTTATGACTTAATTTTTTTTCATATGTATGTGTGCTGGCACACGTATGTGAGGTGTGTATAACGTGTGTACCTGTGCATGTAGAGGCCAGAGGCTGTCATCCCCAGTTGCTCTCCATGTTGTTCATTGAGGNGGAGTCTCTTAGTTATACACAGAACTCACCAATAGAGCAAGCCTGGCTAACCAGCTTGCTGCAGGCATCTCCTGCCTCTGCCTTCCAAGTGCTGGAATTGCAAGCGGACCCCGACTCCCATCCTGCATGTAAATGGATTCTGGAAATACAAACTCTAGTCCTCATGGTAGCATGGCAAGTGTTTAATCACTGAGCCATTTCCCCAGGTCTGTTTTGATGACTTTTTACTTGGCATGTCTGTGAGGACCAAACAATACAATCTTAGAAAACATGTTGTACAGTGGCTGTCACTTAGTAAGTGTTCTATAAAAAGTAGTTATTTCCTATAACTATCCCGGTGCCGTTGCNAGCCTGCTCTGCAAAGGGACCAAGTGACGCGAATAAAGCCCCAAAGCTGTATTTATGTTTCCTTAAAGGCTCAGAAGGAAGCTTCAATGAGGGGGAAGCTTCNTCAATGTCTCTGCAATATGCCTTTAGGGTGAGAATGATGTTTTGCTTCCTGGGTTGAATCCTGGTAGGTACAGCGGTGGTCTCAGCTGACTCTGTGTTTTGCCCACAGACCTCAAAAAAGGAACAGAACCAAGACACTCATTTTAGAGGCTTGGCAATTCCCAACTACCTGACCTGCTCTTCTTTGAAGAGAGAATGATTCAGAAATGGGGGGAAAAATCACCATGGGATTCCTGAAGGAGCAGAGGAGCAGATTCTTTTTGTAATTCCCACACAGTGCGTTGGCATTGTTCTTTATCGTAATTAACAACACAATAACAAAAAACCCATTTCAAGGAAGCAGAATGGGGAATGTTAGAATTTGGTCTGAATAGGGAGTGAGGAGCCAGACTTCTGCGCTGTGTGGAGGAAACACTCTGTGACAAAGCATTTGAATTCCACCCTGGCCTGTGGATCTTGCTGTGATCTGGCTGGATCACAGACACAGTTGGTGTCTGACTGAATGACACCAGAGGCTGATGCTAATGCGTGTGTGTCTCTGAGGCTTCGTCATCTCCACTTCCTTTCCTTTTGGAATTCTGAGTTCTGAAGATTATATCCAACCCAACAACTGCTGCTCTGCCTACGCTGTATTTTGGATGGAGAAGGGTGGCCATCCCAGTCTCCCAGCTTAGACTTCCTTGTCAAGAATGTAGTATAATCACCCCTTCTTGAAATGGCAGTTGTGAGAAGTAAAGAGAATGGATGAGAGCCTGGAGGATGCAGTAAATGACAGCTAATAAGAGCGCGTGTTACCATAAAAAGAAGATGGGGGGGGGCGGAAGGAGGACAGAGGAAGAGGGAAAACACATCCTGATTTCACGGAGCACGGCCCCACAGCGAGCCATTTGGGAAGCATAGGAGTGAGTTCATACATACTTTGAAAAGTCTGAACACTTTTAAAGAGGATCATTAAATTTCCCACTAGGGTTGTTTCTGTTTATAAGCTTCAGCTTAGAAATATGTCTTGATTGTGGCAATATTTTAGTTTTGACATCAAACATCATCATTTTTATTTTATTTTATTTTTTTATCTTTTTCAGCTTTGTCCATGCTTTGGTTACTCTTGCCCAGTCATTCTGGGGTCACTCAAGTACTTTTATTCTAGAGACCTTCCAAAGTCAGCCAAGGCAGTGGTTTTGAAAACTGTCCTTGTTTGTCGACAAAAAGTACATTAAAACAATCAAGGGACTGACTTCTGTCCAGGATGATTGTTTTTAATGTCTTACTGGACACGTTTGAAATGCTTTTTGGGTCCTTGGGGAGTTGAATTGGGAGAAATTGCTTTTTTTTCCTTGTATTTTGTTTTAAGTCTTGGGATGTGATCTTTGGTAAATGTCTGTGATGTTTGCACATTGTGTAATACTCCCTCCGAAGGCTGTTGGAACTTCATCAGCATCAAAAGGCAACAAAGACAGGCTGGAGAAGATGAGCCATTTCTCTGAGCTTTCTGCCCCTCCTCCTTTGACTAAGCTCCTCAAGGAGCTTTAGAGGATTGGTCTTTGAGGTTTGGTCAGCCAGGCACTCCACCTCTTTCCAAACCAGAACAACTTCTGCTTCAGGCGTCAGTGACTAATTCTAGAAAAAGATACCATCAATATGCAAAGTATCCCAGTGAAGGGCAATGATGCTTATCTAATTATGACAATATTGTAATTACTCAGTTATTCACATACTCACCAGAGACCCTCTCTGTGAAACTTGAGTGGTCACTAGTCTCTCTGGATAACACAGGGAGGAACTGAAGAGAATCCAGACAAATTCCTGGATCTGGTGTAAGTGAAGATTTTTCTGTAATGCTTCTGCTTAAAATAATGATTTATTATTATTATTATTATTATGATGATGATGATGATGATGATGATGATAATGATGATGATGATGTTTGGAGGTCAGAGGACAACTTTGCAGAATTAATTCTCTCTTCCACCATGGGTTCCAGGAATGAAACACAGATTATAAGGTTTGNGCATCAGGTGCCTTTACCTACTCTGAGCCATCTCACTGGCCCCCAAGGACACTTCTTATAGGAGAAAGTGCCTCAATTGTGACCAAAATTCTGTAGCATAACCAGAATCCAGAAACCAGTATTATACGCCTCCAGTTTGGTTGCTGGGCCTGTAAAAGTTACTTGGCAAGGGAAAGTGAATGCTCTCTGTAAGAGAAAGTGGGTTCTCCCTTCACACAACCCATAGAATAGCTTATCTGAGAGAGAAGGGTGAGACTGGGTGTTCTCAAAAGTCTCTTGCATTTTGTAACTTTCTGCAAACTTAAGACTCAAGTCAGTGAAAAAAATGTTTTCTATATCCCATTCAATTGGATGATACCCAAAGAAGGTGCCAGGTTGAGTTAGGAAAAGCTGAATGACATCTTAGCAATACTTTAGACTCCCCTTGACCACATGAATACTAAAGACATGGGTGATATTTCCTTTAAAACAGTGATGAGCAGCTACCTTCAGGATTCATCTTTCATAAAAGCTCAGTGGATGAAATTCCGACACGCATTCCGTTCTATGGCACTATATGCACATAATCCTCCTGCTGTGAGCAGGTGACATGGTCTCTTGTTCTGAAACCTAATTTCTGAGCACAGAACAGAGTGATGGGTGTTCTACTTCCTTCTCGGATCCATTTGTGATGGACTCCGGGCTGCATTCAGAAAAGAAACTTGTCTTTACAGAAACAGGGCTAGCTTGACGGAACAGATGGTCCTGCTTGTCCGATAATAATAATGATACACTGTGTTTATTTGAAAGATGACTCAATTATTCATTCTGACTCCAAGGTCCCAGNGCAAAATTCTGGATTCCAATCCTGTGGATTTATCACACCCACTGGAGGATTCTGGCTTTCCAAACCTTTGCATGGATTGTCTTCTTCCATTAGAGTGGGTTTGGCCTTTCCAAATGATAAAATCTTTCTCCCCTGGCCTGAGTTTCCCTCAACTTCTTTCAAANCACGATTTGTGTAAACAATGTGTGAGAACACAGGACAATAGGAAGTGCTGGTGGGAATGCTGCAGTAAATATGTCAGGTNTATAAACCAGCTGATGATATTTATTTGGTTCTCAAGAAGGAAGTATTGGGATATGATGAATTACGACCATTTTTCAACATCTCAGATTTCTCTAGTAATGCATATATGTTGGCAGACCTCAGTGGATCTTGCTAATTTATTTGTAGATCATCAAAGAAACACATAAAATGTAAGTCTCCAGGCAAGGGAACTGACTGGAAAGCTGAATTGGGTAACAGCAGTATTTTCCTACGCCATAAGTAAACATGTCAACATGATGACAAGGGTTTTTGTCCCACTCCTGGCTGAACTTTGAGGGGTGAGATGGCTAATATCGAGGGACTCAGCTTTGTAGTCTTCCCTCACAGAGTGTCTCATGACTCCAGAGAAGGATACTCTGCAGCTTGACACAGAGAACTGGGTCAGAATATTTCTTAACAGAGATTCCTATGGTGTCATTGAATTACAGCAGGGGTTCAGGATTTCCTGTGCCTTAATAGGCTGCATTTTAAAGTAGGCACACGTTTTTTANAGCTAATGTGCTATAAAATGGAATCACAATGAACCCCCATTATGTAAGTGGTGAGAAATGACATGGGGAGAGGAAGTAAAATATGTATTTGTACATACATCACAAGCTGGTATTCCAAAGATGATCTTTGTGAACATAAAAGTTTATGCTGTCTTTGATTTGTGAGATTTCAAAGCACACTAGCAGTATTTAGGGATCTTGCAGAGTCTGCCCTAAATTCACATGTCCTTTGACTGCTCCACACGGAGTTTCCTTTCCTAGTTAAACTGGTGTCTGCACAGTTCCCTTTGTGGACTGTATCCAGCGACAAACCCTTGCCTCTTGTCACCTCCCTTCTTTAGCCTGGGGAAAGACATCTCCCAACTCCACTGAGGAGGAGCTGAGTGGAGAGATGTGGCCCAAGGTCCTCTTCTATAAGCTTTCTGATTTTACTCCTGGTAGAAATGATGTCACAATCTCTTTTACTGATGGTACCCTAAGNCAGATTTTCAAACTCAGCACTGCTGATGTGTTAGGCTGGACAGTTCTTTGTTCTCAGTGGCTGCCTTGCGCTTTGCCTTGGAGTATGAGGTAGCATCCCTGGCCTCTGCCTGCTAGATGGTAGCAGCATCTACTATCCATAGAATTCTCTAGACCAGTGGTTCTAAACCTGTGGGTCTTGACTCCTTTGGTAAACCTCTATCTCCAAAAATATTTACTTAGGATTCATAACAGCAGCAAAATTATATTTATGAAGTAGCAACAAAATAATTTTATGGTTGGGGGTCATCACAACATGAGGAACTGTATTAAAGGGTCNCAGCATTAGGAAGGTTGAGAACCACTGCTCTAGGCACTGCAAGATGTTCCCTGGGGAGCGAATGGTCAGTTAAGAAACCTTGCCTATGAGGGTTCCTCAATTTTTCCTAGATTTCTGGAGACAGGGATCAGGNCTTTAGCCATATATGGGTTCATGTTCAGTTATTTGATGATTAAGAATAAAAGATNCATTTTAAGATTGCCAATGGGGAATTTCTACAAATTAACTAATTAGGTTTGGTTGATTCTGACTGGGTTGAAGGAAGAAGCCACCAAGCAGAGTCTGTCGCAGCATCTATAAAGCACTCTTGTTGAAGATACTAGTGATCCTGTAGCAGCAGTTCTCAACCTTCCTAACGCTGTGACCCTTCAATACAGTTCCTCATGCTGTGGTGACCCCCAGCCATAAAATTATTTTCATTGCTACCTCATAACTGTAGTTTTGCTACTGTTATGAATCATAATGTAAATATCTGACATGCAACCCCAAAAGGGTCATGACCCACAGGTTGAGAACAGCTGCCCTACAGGAAGTCCAGTGTGATGTTTTCCAGAGTTTTAGTGACAGCAAAGTTTATCTCCTGAAAAAAAAAATGTGGTTTCTCGATTCTGTTATCAAATGAAAGCCATGTACCGAGGGTTATTCCTCTTTTTGCTTGGCTGTCAGGAAACTCAGACCTGCATCTTTCTGCTTGATTATATTAACTATTTTCATCTTTTGATTTTTATATTTTAATATGAGACAATCTTTTCATCTAGCCCCACTTAACTCTGGTTTTTCACCCTTGCTAATGGCTTGCTTAAGACTTCCTTTCTTGTAAAGAAAAAAAAATTTTTTTTTGAGTCAGGATTTGTCTGTATAGCCCTGGATGTCCTGGAACTCACTCTGTAGACCAGGCTGGCCTCAAACTCAGAGAGATCTGCCTGCCTCTGCCTCCTGAGTGCTGGGATTAAGGTGTGCACCACCACCAACTGGCCA
>LZPO01017382.1:169620-186640 GCA_001675575.1 Neotoma lepida | reverse complement strand
GCTGAGCATGACCCGAGGGTCCGATAGTTCGCAGGACCCGGGAGGACATATGGGGTCCCAGGTGCCTGAGAGATTCCGGGACTCCATGGGAAGAGGAAGAGGGGATTGGTTGTAGCGTGTGGCTCTATATTGGCGAAAGGTCTGATGCCTCACCAAATTACCACCAGGCATCGACCCTTTCAGACGTCTAGGATAGACGGACTTAAAGNACTCAAGAGTCAGATCAGCGTTTAGGGACAACCTCCCCCCGTGATGCCTCTGACAGGCTCAAACCTGAAGAACCTCTAGCTCTCCATTGGCGCTGGCCCACTTCAGGCCCACCAGAAGCAAGAAGGGAGCTTTGGAATGGGGGAGGTCTAACACTTTGGGGGACCGTGTCGGGTTTACACATAGCTTGTGGGAAAGGTAGCACTGTAGGGCTCTCTCCAGGCCACGCAAAGTCTCGGGCCACGCAGACGGCGGGAGTGGAAGACAGCCTGGCTGGTCCGACTCCAAGCGATATGGAACCAAATCGGTGGAGTGAGTCTGGGAAAAGGTGACTTTCTTCCTTTCAGCGCTCCTCGGATGCTTCCTAGTCACACGTGCGGAGGTTAGGGAGAGGAAAGGTTCGTCAGGCTTGGGATGTTGCAACAAGAACAAGTGTATTGGCGATCTTTGGTCAATGTACAAGGGACCTTGTATGCAATAAGTATGTGTCCTAACTCTGGCAGGCTCCCCCACAACTCTCCTCCGTTAGCGCCCCGGCGGAACCATGGTTGCTAAGCCACTGTGGTTTTCTTCGTTTGTTCCCATTTAATTTCTTTGCTGTTGAGAATCTAATTTGGTTTGATTCGATGTTTGGGGAAAATATTTACTAACACAGAGGCGGATGCTTCTCTTGAATCAAAACTTCTGCTGTCCTTGGTCTGGGTGTTTCTGAACTATGCGGGAAGGGGAAAGCAGGGCGGGTACTGTTTGCGAGAGGTGTGGAAGGGGGCCTTCCACACCCATCCTGCAGCACCTGCGACCACCCGATGCTCTAGCGAAACCGAAACCGCCGAAGAATGGGAGTTCCTGGTCTCAAGGAGCAATCTGGAGCAGACTCAGGGGGCCCCCCAGTTCTAGGTCTTTCATAAATGAAATCAGTGTTTTGATCAAGAACTCGGTGCCTTTGCATCACTTTCCAGTAGGCAGGTGTTGCCGTTGGCAAACCTCCAGGTCAGTTCGCTGATCTCCTAAGAGGAGAGCTAAGATAGGTTAGGCAGAAAAGTTACAGGCCAAACACGAGGAAGCCCCACCAGGCTCTAACTACAGAACACACAGCCCACCTGAACCTCCCTGGGTCAGAAACTGGGCCACTATCAGGCATGTGTATGACTTCAGTGAGCATGCCTGTTATTTGGAGAAGACTCATGGACTTAGAATCCTCTGGGGAGCAAATACTAATATGCCACCATCTTTTTGAGTCCTTCTAGGCTCATGGGGGCTTTGCTGCTTTGCGTGTGTGTGTGTGTGTGTGTGTGTGTGTGTGTGTGTGAGAGAGAGAGGGGGGGGGGCCTGCACTGCAAGTCTAGTAGAAGCCCATAGTAGAAAGTGGGCGGGACTGAGTTTAAAGCCGAGGGCATTGCGGTTATGTGGTGGTGGTCCAGATTCTTCTGGAGTAGACAGGTCTGGCTACTACTGAAGAAAGAACTTAGGATCTGAGGACCAGGACCAGCAGGTGAAGGCTCCCCACCACCCTCTGCTCTTCTTATACCACACAGGAAAAGGCTGGTGGGGAGATGTCTTCAGGGTAGGGTCATACCCTGGAAGCAGGTTCCTGTCAGGGAACCTAGCTTTTTCTCTCCAAGTTAAAACAAGTGGGTTGTACAGGTACAGTCTGTGGGCTCCCTTGGCCACTGAGAGCTGAAGGTGACAACTAGGGCAGCCCCTTGAGGTCTGAGATTATTTGAATATTCCTTCTTTTTACTTTTGGAGTTCCTATGGACTATTTCAATAATGCAGGATTTAGTTTGGGGTTTTGATTAAGAGGTGCCAGTTGTCCCTGGAAAACTTGAGAATGGCCATCGACGTGCTTTGCTCAGACTCCACTGCAGAGAAGAGTTCAAGCTGTCTCCAGTTACCTGTATGCAAACCATTGAGCCTAACTATGGCGCTCATTCATCCCTTCTTCAGTTTCTTAAGGACATCTGTCACCCTATTTCTTATATAGCTGTCACCTCAATCATCTAAACATTAATTTAGCTAACACCAAAGCCTTACTTGGTGGGGTGAGGGTGTAGATTGACTGTAGACGGCTAATACCTGTAGGAACCTTTACAAGAAGTACATAGCCTGAGATCGGAGAAGCAGCCAGCCTCTTAATACTGGACGCCGAACTCCAGGCACTAGATTAGACTCCCGGAGACTTCCTAGGTCTTGGCAGAGCTAGGATTTGAACCTACATTTTTCTCCCGTTTTCTCCCAGAAATTTTGACTCCGTGCTTGAAATGGATTTTGTCTGCCCAGTTGAATAGACCCTCACAACTTGTGAGTGTGAGATGGTTGGAAAGTCTGTCAAGACCCAGAAGTGAGGATGAGGGTTTTCCTAGTCTGGACCCAATGTGGTCTTGCAGTCAGCTTCTGATACCCACCCCCCCCAAGCCCTGCTAGTGCTCACATCAGCGTGAGCCTNGGCCCTGGAGATCGCTGCCCTTCCGAAGCTGGTCACCGGGAGACCAGTTGTGATGGGACCAAAGGCGCCCCCCTCCGGTCACATCAAAGACAGTAGTTGGGTAGGAGTGAGGACTCCACCTAACTCATGGCGGCTGGGTTTTCCGGAACACCTTCCAGGCTTAGCCGGCTGTATGATATCCCCCACAGCTCCTCAGGGCCAAGCTGGGGCAGCCTGTTCCGGGCTCCTCCGCAGTGGAGGCAGGGGAGGAGAGCTCAGAGCGGTACTCTCCTTCCCGCAATGTCAAGGTTGCTCTCCCTTCCCTGGTCCAGACCAACCGTGGGAAAGTGGCTACCTTGGCTTCGAGGGTCTCTCCCTCCAAGGCCTGGACAAGAAGCCTTTGAACACTCTAGATACTTCGCAGAGTCAGCAGTCTCTCCCCCGGCCCGGACTCCCGCCCTCTTCGAGCAGGGCTCAGCTCAGTACGGGTACAGCGGGTTCCTAATCAGCCCCGGTTCCGATAAGGTTCTAATTAAAAGAGCTCTCCCTCGGATCCCTTCCACCATTGCCCCTCCCAGGAGTCCCGAGGGAGGGGCTCAAGGTTGCTGATGCCCGCCGTGGTCTGCGGTGCTCTCCTACGACTAGGCGGATAGGGAGCCTTGCTNGACGCCCGCATCCTCAAGTCGGAGTTCCGGAGCGCGGAGCCGAGATCCCCAGCGTGGGAGCTGCAGCCTGGCACTAGCAGCTCTCGCTACCAGCGGTTGAGCAGCGGGTCTCAGACTGTGCATGCCTTAGGTCATTGGCAGCTCGGCTCAGAAATGGAAAAGGGTTCGTTTAGAGAAACTTTCTTTATTGCTTCTATTACCCGCCCCCTCCCTCCCCCCGCCGTTTTTTGTTTAAGTGCTCTTTCGCAAACTCCTAAATTCTGCTGGGAAAACTCGGGTGGGTGCCTAGACCCATATTTCGTTTGTAAGCTGTAGGCCTCAAGTAGGGCTAGGCCTTTTCTCTCAAAAGGAAGTCTCTGGAAGGCCAAATGTACTTACTGATCCACGCCCAAGAGCTGTTAGGGTTGGGGATTATCTTTCTCCACTTTACAGGAAGAAAAATGAGGCACTCTGGGCTCACCCAGGTTGAAAAGCTTGTTGATTCCTCAGTACTGACCAGAGCTCCCGGGGCACTCAAGCCTTCCCAGGACATCACTCGGTAATTCCCATGGTGTCTCATTCCATCCCTTCACTGTGAAACACCTCGATCTGCACAGTGTATGTTTATTGCACCGGAGTGACCCCGATAGAAGCTCGGAATTTTGTTTGGGCAGTGGGTGTCCCCTTTATATTTTGAAGTTGGAGATAATCGGCCTCCTGTCTCTGTACTGAATGAATGGTCTCGGCGACCTCTTATTGAAGAACCTTGATCAACTGGTCCAAGAGTGGGGACTTTGTTCTACCTTGATCCCTAGAGCTTTTGGAGTTTGAGAGACTGCGCAGTAGGAAGCCACTGGGGCTACTGCGAGGGCCCGGAAGGGAAGGAGAGGAGCCACTTTTGAGGATCTAGCGGGCTCTCTGTTGCATTCAGTCCTGCTAGTCCAGGCTCCCTCTTCCGAGCTTCACCACAGGAGGGGGAGGTCCCACCCCCACAAAGTCCCTATAGGATTCTTAGGGTGCTTCCTCTTGCACCAACTTGAGCTTTGGCAAAGCAGGAGGAATGTGTTTTTATAGAAATTTAGAAACAATATCATACAAGAATAAGATTTCCGAGACTCCACATTGCTTTCCATCCATTCGAGTGATAGGAAAGAGCCTCGGCCTCTGTTTCTCAGCAGGGAAACTGAGGCAAGGAACTGAGACACTGCTACCCAGGGACAGGTAGGATGATGTCTTGCACACTTTAAAAGAAGTCGGTTTTCCTATCTGTAGGGCAAGAAGGTTAGCCACTACAGCAGTGGTCAGAGCTGGGCCCTCTGGGCCCCAGGTGGGCGTGGGTGGGTGGGGAGAAGGACTCGACCCCAACTGGAAGGGTCCTTTCTTTCCACCTCTACAAGCTTTTCCTAAAGGCTTTGAATGTCTTGGTGTCAGGCTGTGCAGCTCAGAGACACAACGTGCCCTGGTTAATTACTCTCTGCATTTAAAGCGCAGACCGTTGAACTGGCTCCGAGTAATTAATGGAAGTTGGTGCACGGCCCCTGATTTACAGCCCTGAGTCAAAGCGGGGTCAGCGGAGGAAACTCAGTCCCCTGGGCCGAGCCGCCCTTGCTCGAGAGCCACGGTGTCGTTTATTTTTAAAAAAGACAACTTCTCCGCCAGGCGGGCGACGGTTTTTACACCTAACTTGCTGGAGGTATTCAGCAATGGAAGACTGGGGCATAGAAGAATTGGGGAACAGAAGGGAGCTTGGGATTTTAGTTGGGATGAGGTCATGTCACAGAATTAGGTCCCTGCTTCAAGCCTCAAGTCCTAGAGGTCGGAAAAGCGGGGGACCCTTTACTGCTGACGCCAATTCCGGAATCAGATACCCGCTGCCAATGTCGAGCCCTTGCCTTTCAGGAGCCTAATTGACTCTGTGCTTCTTTCTGGCGGTTTCTCAGGATACAGCACGGTCACTTTCGACGGGGCGCCCAGCTACGGTCACACGCCCTCACACCACGCGGCGCAGTTTCCCAACCACTCCTTCAAACACGAGGACCCCATGAGCCAGCAGGGCTCTCTGGGTAAGTGGATAGAAAAAATGCGGGTCTTTACCCGCTGCCTCCATCTATTTCACCGTTTCCTACCCGGATTTCCAAGCCTTAGCAAATTGGGGAAGGGAGTAGAGGACATCTAAAGGGATCCTAGAAATAATAGCTGGCTTTACTCTATTTGAAAGATCGAAGCTCCTTCTATTCCAAGTAAGTTACGGAAAACTGCCCCTCGGATAAGGCAACCAATGCTAACGTGCCTGCAAGGCAACCTAAAGTGAAGACNTTTCCGTCCCTGAATTGAGAGCAGCCTCGCTGTCACGCGGCTGGCACCAGGCCCCACTGTCCAAAACTCAGCACGCTCTCCCCGGCACAAGACCCCCTGCCTGTACCCCAAACTTTTCAGTCCCGCTCACTGCTGCCTTTGGCTCTCTGGCAGGCGAGCAGCAATATTCGGTGCCGCCCCCAGTGTACGGCTGCCACACCCCTTCGGACAGCTGCACAGGCAGCCAGGCCTTGCTGCTGAGGACACCCTACAGCAGGTAAGAAGGTGTGGAGCACCACGATTGTGTCCTGGTGACCCTGGAGGTGCAGGTGAGCGGCCCCCGAAGGAATTCCAGACCCTGTCCATCGTTGACAGGAGGACGGTCTTGGAGGAAAAGAAAGCTTGTACCCGGCCCAGACACTCAAATTAAAGCAGGTGTCTTGGATATAAATTTGCTTTGCATACAAATGCATACAAATCTCCGTTATGCTTGGAGATAAAAAAGAAGCTGTGGCCTTCATGAGTTATTTCTTTTCTTTGGTTTTTCGAGACAGAGTTTTTCTGTGTATCCCTGATTGTCCTGATACTTGCTCTGTAGACCAGGCTGGCTTCGAACTTAGGGATCCTCCTATCTCTCTCTCCCGAGTGCTGAGATCAAAGGAATGTGCCACCATGCCTGGTCACAATTTATTTCTTAATGGTCTTTGCTGGAAGCCCTTTAACTTCCCCAGGACCAAAAATTAAGGACCAAGTCCACTCCCACTCCATCCTTTTGTTTAAAGCCTTCCACTCCAACTGGCCACAGGGGCCAAACTACTTAAATTGCGTCTAGAGTGGGCCACATCCTTCCTCTCACCCTTACCCTCTAGCGTTTTGACCTGTGGCAGTGTTCTGTGGACGTGGTTTGTGGCAGCCTTGTGTGGGCTCTGGGGCGAGACCCTTTGCTCCAGAGGGTTGATCAGGGAGACATCTGCACAGGCGGGCGTCCTTCTTGCCCCCGGAGAAGGAAGGTCAGCTTTTTTCTTCACCGAAGCTCTGCTCCCTCCCCCGTCTCTGGTCTCTAGTTCCACTCTCCACTCTTTCTCCCCCAAATTTATTCTTCAACTTTGGGTGAACTTGGCCGGCATCCCACGTCTCAGATAGGGTTGCTTAGTAACTGCGATGCACACACACCGGTCGGTCCGCTGGAAGGTGGCTGCGCGCCGGTCTTGGCTGCAGAGGATTGGGTGTGCATTACCTCACCGCTCCCTCCTCCCCCGGGTACTAGGGGATCCTGACACCGACTGCCCCAAACCCATCCCCATCCTCCCGCCCCTCGGCTCCGGGAGGCTGACGTCAAGGGAAGGAGGTAGTGAGGTAATGGAGGAAGGAAAAGCTTCTGTCTTGGGAGATTGGGTGGGGGAATGGCCGCGCCTGGGGACCTTCAGTCCCTCAGGTGGAGGAGGGGCACGTCCTTGCTCTGGACTCCAGAGCCTGCAGTGCGGTGGTGCATCCTAGGGTCTCAGGTGCATTTAAGAAATTTACTCTGGGGCTGGTCTGACTCTCCCATCCAGTGTCGAGGCACAACGCTTGGACTCTTCTATTTTTGCCCTCTGGAGGGCTCGGACTTTGGCAACTTTTCTATTTGGTGTGAAAAAAACCATCACATCTAACTGGATCTTGGATTCCGCATCACTTTCCTTCAGGCAGGAGGTAGAGAAATGTATGCCCAAGGTGCAGAGCGGGATACATGCGTTTTTCTCCCTCCCTAGCTAGAAAGTACTCAAGATTTGCAGCACTCCCTGCTGGAAGCCTCTTCCCTTAGGGGGAGTGGTGGTAACAACCCACAGACATCCTTCCTGTCTAATGCTAGGGTGTCATCGCTGTTATTCTAGTAGCTATAAGGGAGGCCCCTGGAACAGTTCCCGGTGTGAAGACCTTGGTCCTCTCAGTCAGGAAAAAGAGCTTGGTATAAGTGTAGGAGTGGGTATTGTTGAGAAGGGGGGGGGTGTCTGTACCTTCTTGGGGCCTGAGGGCTGGCAAGATGTAGCCCTTATGTGTGTGTGTGTGTGTGTGTGTGTGTGTTACTCACAGACACATCCTTCATTCCTCTTTCTGCCAAAGCTTGGTCCATACTGAGGAACTCTAGGAAGGGTGTCCTAGGAAGGGTGTCCTAGGAAGGGTGTCCATCAGGAAGTGATCACAATCTATGATTTAGTGTCATTTGTTTTCCAAACGAAGTTTGGATTTTTGTTATGGATTTTTGACTTGGGGAGGATCTGTGATAGATTTTGACTTGGGGATGAGTCTGTCATTACTATCAAAAAGGAAAAGTCATCCTGATTGTTACAGTTTTTGTCACTGGGGCCTCTTGCATGCCAAGCATCTACCATTGAAGTATATTACCTTACCCCAAGATCAAATTTTATGTACAAAACATATTTTCTAGCCTAGCTTCTGACTGGCCATTGTTGAAAGTAATTTTGTCAGATTCACGTTGCATAAATATTTGCTTGTCCCTTTATTCTTTCTATGACATTCTAAGGCATTCTATGACACTTTTGGTCTTGTTTTTAAGCTGATCTCATAAAAACACCATTTTCTCCCATTACAGAAATTTCTTAAGTAGAAACATAACAAAACCAGTTGTGGCCCCTGGAGGAAAAGAGCTTGCTCCCTTGAAGTATCCATGTGAATCTTTGGTGCTCCTTTCAATCTTAAATTCACAGTGTTGATAATCCCTTTTCCAAAAATCACATAACTTTCCCACAGGAATGATGAGTGGACAAGTATTCAGAGGTTGCATATTTCTTTTCTATTTCTGAAAACATTTGGAGGGTGTTTAAAGACTTGTATGAATGTAACGGTTAAGTAGCACAGAAAATGGGAGCCAACTTTAATTTCTAAATGACTGAAGTTCTGAATTTTAGATGGTTAGTGATGTGGCTCTTTACTGGTCCTTGGCTTGGTACCTTTTTCCTTCTGAAGTTGGGAATAACTGGGAAAGAAAAGCTTGCTTGTATTATGTCTGCCTTGCTGCATTTGGTACCCTGAGGCAGACTGCTCAGCCTCCTCTTCTCCTGCCCCCCGCACGGCAGCCCCCTCTCCCCATATAAACTTTTGTCTCCCCAGGCTTGGGATCTAGTTTCCTCCTCATGTTTGAGATACAAGAAATGGTACACTTGTGGCATTAAATAATCTGAGTACTAATGTGAGCCTGCTTTGAGGAAAGTCTCCAAATGTCAGCTCTTTTGTGCCCTACACCATTCTCTTCTCTCTCCAGTAGCATGCTCAGCACACCCACTAATCTTACTACCTATGAAGTAGATACTATAATTTCCACTTTACTGATGAGGAGGTAAGTTGAGAGACTTGAGACATCTTGATGAAGATCACACAGTGAGAGTCCAAAGCCCTTTTGTATTCGGAAAGTTAGTGATTCTGGACCACTTGCTTGGATTATGCCCCTTTCTATGTCAGGATCTTTTATTGATAAACACTAAGTGCAAACACTTGCACAGACCTAGTATGTGTCAGGTGCCATTGTAAAGTACCTCATGGGTGTTGACTTCTTTAATTCACACCACTGGTTTTCGAGGTGGGCACTGGGTTATCACCTCCATTTTACAAAGGAAGAAACTGAGACCCTCAGAGGTGAATTTTTTCCCCAGTGGGACATAGTAAGAAATGTAACTTGGATTCAAATTCAGACAGTGAGGATACAATCCTTTCTTCTACTGCCTCTCACATGGCTAAGTGCCACTCTGTAAAGATGTCTTGTGTCATCATTCTTGCTGGAGGATGGACTTTATCTCCCATAGTAGTGGAAGTCCCTTTTACTCATAGCCACCACAGAAAGTGTCATGGGCAGTGTTTTCCCTGGTGGGTGTCATCAAAGCAGCATTCTCCAGACTCCTTCAGCTTCATCTTTGCTGTTGGACATACAGTACTGGGATGAAGCTCAGTGCATTAGAAGCCTCCTAAAGACTTCTAGAGTCTTCTCTCTTCTCATCTGTGCTGCTTTAGAAGGACTGTTTCTGGGCCTCTACTGGTATGTGCTTGCCCAGAAGTAAGGTCTCAGGGAGGAGTGGACTACATGACCTCCCAGAGTGAGGAGTAATGAAGTCCAACCTCATGCACAAGTACCCATTGCAATTTCTACCCAGACAAGGCAGCTAGCTGGTCACTGTTTCCAAGCCTTGCTGTTTGTCTCTTCTGCTTGTTAACTGCCTCAGAGTTGCCACTCCTTACTATACATGGGGTGAGCTTCATAGCTACTTTGAAAAGTACTGGGTACTGTGTTTGCAACATATTCCTATTTGTACTCATTTTTTCATATTCTAGTTTTCTTTAACCCATCCTTTTGCTTTTCTATTAGCTTTAGATATCTCTCTTTTTAAAAATTGTGTTATTTGTTTTTGTATATTGTATTTTGTCTGCATGTATGTCTCTGTACCATGCACATTCAGTGACCAAAGGAGAGTTTTAGATCCCCTGGGACTAGAATTATAGGTGGTTGTGAGCTTCCATGTGGGTGCTGGGACTTGAATTCTCCAGCCCATAGCTTTATTTGGATATTTTGATCCATGCTGTGGGCTTAAATGAGAAGATTTCCTTTTGTTCTATGTTTGCTCTTTAGCAGGTAGCACAATTCCAATTCTAAAAAACTTATGCTTCAAATATTTTAATGGAATGTTGATGATTCCCAAATACTCATGTGGTCAGTAGAGCCCGTGACTCATTAATTTCACAGACAATCAACCACCTTAGCAGCCACAGAGTTTCTGTGGAATTTTGGAAACTGTAGGTCAAAGGGATATCCATGACTTGCCACGTGGACTTGGCTTCAATTAAGTCATAAATCAGGTGACAGCTGTACTCAAAATAAAATTATCATTAATTTTGCCTGTCTTCACTTGTGAAACCATGTACATCGTACAGTATATTTTTATATATGTTTCCCACAGAAGCTAAAATGGAAGGTCTGAAGTGGTTTCCAGGGTGGTGGGCCATGTTATCAAAGCCACAGGCTTGAATTGAACCGGTCTCCAGGGAGGGGGACAAATCTAGTTCCAAATATTCCTGTAACTTGTGTGCTGACCAAGTGTTTATTATTAGAAATTGAATCCCTAGTGGGTTTTCCTTTGGTTAGCTGGTGAGCTTGAGAGCAAATACAATACCAAGAGAGTGACTATGAAATAATTATTCACTGTAGCCTGCTGGGCAGAAAGTTCAGGGCAGTCAGCCTCCAAGGCGCCAGAGGGGAGGAAAAAGGCTCTGTGGAAGTCTGCATGTAGTCTCCCTATATGCACCTTGCTTAGGGGGTAGAGGCAAGGCCATAGAGACCTCTCCCTTGGTACAGGGCTGGGCCATCGTAGCAGAAGCCCTTATCTCAAAGTCTTACCACTGATGTTGGGTATCTCCGTTTTCCAACAATTGTTTGTCTTTTAATCCTTTGAGGAAGCTTTACCTGTGCTGAGATTCTCTTTTCTCAGCCACAGACACAGTGGGTGAAGAAACTGTGATCTCAAACAGGCCAGTTAGAGGATTCTGACAGGACCCTTTCTTTCTCCTTCTGTCGAATATAGTAAACACACTTAAAGATGAAAACGTGCCCGAGTCCACTGCATTTGAAGGTGGGGGAGTTCTGGTCTAGATAATAGTGGAGGGTTTTTTTTTTTTCCTTCCTTTCTTTTGTGTAGAGGTCAAGAACACAGTAATTCTGCAATCCAGGCCAAAACAAACTATACGATCTACTACTGATTTCCTTTTAAGTTCCCCTTTTTGCTGGGACTGACTTCCTTTTATTTTACTCCAACTCGCATTAATCCGAGCTATAGAAGTTTCTTTCTCCCTTGCTTCTGACTTCAAACATTTTTTTTTACATAGGAAACAAGTGACTTTAAAAAAAATCTACTTAAAATATATAAAGAATATCATGACATTGGGAATATATTTTGGCAGTCTGCAGCTTCAGGGACCACTTCCGACCAGGCAGAGCTTAATGGTTGGAGCTGAAATGTCTACGTGACCACTGGGGCTGCCTTGAGCCAAACCACATGTTTTTCTGATTCCTTCTGGGAATGAGGTGGTGGATACTGACCACGGCCATTTAATAAGTAAATGCTCCATTGGCCAGAGGTCAATATTCCCTGAATGATGCTGCCTCTTTCCCCAGGTTTCCATGATGAGAGCTGGGTGTTAACTGGTTGCCTAAAGAGATCAGAATTGTCACGACTATGGTGTGTCCCAGTACTTTTAGCTCAAGTTGACATTCTGCCCTCTGCAGCAGTGGTTACTGTCATTGCTTCCACTGGCTTTAGAGGAAAGCTGTGCCATGCAACCAGCCCACTGAGCCACTCTGGAACCCTAGCCAGCAGAAGGCAGGGTGTGGTTAAGGAAACCTACTAGTAGCTTGGAGATTTTCTGCAATCTCTTCTCCCCGTTCTGTCTCCCCACCTTCCCTCTTCTGAAGCTTTATGGTTGAGCTATCAGAACAACTGGAGCACAGAGTGTTGGGAGGTCAGTCACTGGGCAGGGAGGATGCACTATCCTTAGTGAGTAGAAGAGGCTACAACAGGCATCTTGCATCCCTGCAGCTTCCATGAGTTGCTGGTCCTGATGTTCCTTTGCATAAACACCTCCTTTGGTCCTTACACCTCCAGATTCTTCGCTGTACTGTTATATAAATGACAGTATAGGTTCAATTGTTGAACCACGCCCAGGAGGCTCTTAAAGAGCATGGAAGAGGGTCATCAGGCATCTTAGCAGCAGGTATCCCTCTGAGTGCCAATCCTTGTCTGACAAATGGGGACAATAATTTCATAAAGTTGTTGGGAGAGATACTGAGGACGTGCAAATGTGGCAAATAAAATTTGACAGGTTAGAAAACTGTATGTTCACCGTACCATCTTCAGAGAGCCAGTATGACCTCTTTGAGCCTTATAATATCCCTGTAAAATGAGACTAAGATTAATTTTCTCATTTGACAGATGAGAAATCTGAGATACAGAGAGCTGTATGGTAATTTCCTCATAGGCTCAAAACATAATCCCATTGATTCCTAAGGGTCTCTATGCAGAAAGGTTACAAAGAGAAAAAATATTTTTAAAATTAGTAGTATTATTGTAAATTTTTGTGATGATTTTTATTGTGAGAGTATGATTATTATGTAAATGACAGTGAACTAGGCTCAGATGCCAAATGCTTCCAAAGGAGCAGAGCATACCAAGTGCCACTCAACAGTACCACTGTCTAGTAGAAACATAGTATAAGCCATGAATGCATTTGAAATGTGCTAGTAACCACATTAAAATAAGAAAAAAAAGAAGCTTGTTATATAAAACATTGGACTTGACCCAGGATAGCCCAAACTATCTCAATGAGGCTCTATTTCCGGTGTTCAATAGCCACACATGGCTAGTGGTTGCCATATTGGACAATGCAATACAGAGTTGTTTTTTTTTTTTAATTAATTTTTAAAATTAAATATCCATGTATATGTCCTGCATTTGAGAAAATTCTTCTGAGGACCAAGGAAATGCATTTAAAGATACTTGTCTTTGAGATCTTTTTGTGTTGAGGCAATTAGGAATCAATAGGACTGTGCATTGAGTCTTAGAAAATCTCTAAGTATAAATTTCGAGATTTGGGATTCATTCATTCAACCTTAGGCATCAACTTCTGTCACTCACCTTATTTCCCAGCTTTCTTGAAAATGACCATAGCCAGGCATGGTCTCGCACACCTTTAATCCCAGCACTTGGGAGGCAGAGGCAGGCGGATCTCTGTGAGTTTGAGGCCAGCCTGGTCTACAGAGTGAGTTCCCAGACAATCAGGACTGTTACATAGAGAAACCTTTTCTCAAAAAACCAATAATAATAATAATAATAATAAAAGAAAAGAAAATGATAATATTCTGAGTCTTATATAATAAGGGTTAAGTCATTCCAGAGACACCCCACATCCCAACGGGGCCAGGGAAAATTGTCAACTGCAGCTGAGTGATTTTAGTTGGTGAACAATTTTTTAAAAATCAGTGACAAAAATATAGAGCTACCTGGGGAATACAATGGCTCTTGGCTGAGATTAATGGCAAGATTAATAAATGGATTTCTTGATGAGAAGGCACAGGAGAACAAAAACCAGCAGAGAGATTGTGGAGGAGGCCGCTTATTAATGAACTGTCAGCCTCAAAAAAGTTCAAGAAATTCTGCTATGGTAAATGCAGCAGGCTGGCACTTCTAATAAAAGTTGGGGTCTTTCAGGAATTAATTACATCAGCCTTACAGAAAGAATTCGTGGAATTGCGAAACGCAGTGGCACAGACCAGCACGGGCTGCCCCTGCAAACGAGGAAGCTCCAGAAGAAACTAATCTTTTTTTTTTCCCCTTCCCATTGATATGTAGGATATTGTGGTAGCATAATAGCCAGTCAGACACCGGGATGAGTGATGGGATCCAGATATACACTGACTAATGAAGCTACACATACTTGGAGTTTGAAGTCACTCTGCTTTTCATATGCAAAAATCTCCTCCTTGAAGCTGATTTCCTCCTCAGCCCATGGACTGGCCTTAAGGAGTTCTAAATAATTTGCAGCGAGATTATAGGAGAGTGGGATGGATGCTGCCGTTATTTATGGAGCAAGGTTGAGAGTGAGCGAGCACACGACAGTATTCGGTGACTCAGAGTGGTGTGATTTCTGTCACCCCTCCACAAGTTCTCAGTTCAGTTGGCTCAGAAAACCCTTTCTGAATTAAAAACTCCTATGGCCTTTGTCCGATGAAGCAACAGAAAGGAATGTTGGGACAAGACAGGAGATTGTCCAGGATTTGTGATCTGGTATCACGCATTAGGTATTGAATGCTTATCTCTGTTCGTTCTGCAGCGAAGGTAGGGTGAAAATTTTCTTTTGCAATACGTTTAGACTGAAGGTTTCCAGGCAAACCATTAAACTCTTGGGCTTCAGATTTCATAATTAACCCTTTTGATTCTGCCCTAAATGTCTTCCTGATAGGGCTTGGTCATTGTAGATTTCATTGATTTATGTGTTAGTTAGTAATGACATACACAATGGACAGAGAATAGCTCTTGGTTGGTTTACATGAAGGTCTATTTTCCCCTTTGAGGTCTTAATGTAAATCATAGGCTGTTTAAAATTTTTTTCCTTAAAACTTCATTTGACGTTCACTAAGATTATAAAATAGATGCAGAATAATTCCTTAGCTGTGTGCTGAGATCATTGGCCTGTTTCTTTTGCTCGTCACATCCCTGGGTATTAGCCAATTCATCACCCATCACCCTGACCTTTCAGACCCTCATAATCCACATGATACTTATCCTTTTGATTAAACAAACGTAATGGCCTTTTCACGAATAATTAATCCGCTGTCACTTTACTCTCAGCTTCAGGCTTTTAACTTTAATGTTGAGCTATCCAGCCTGTGTTACTTTCAAAGCCTTACTCCCTCTAGCCTCTTCCCTCCAAGGTTGAATATCACTTTAGAAAAAAGTCCAAAATTCACTATGCTAAGGCTTTTTTCTTTTAACAACTAAATTACTGTCATCCTTTCTGCTGTGTGTGTGTGTGTGTGTGTATGTGTGTGTATGTGCATGTGTGTATGTGTGAATGTGTGTGTATATGTATGTATGTGTGTGTATGTGTGTGTNTTCTGTCGAATATAGTAAACACACTTAAAGATGAAAACGTGCCCGAGTCCACTGCATTTGAAGGTGGGGGAGTTCTGGTCTAGATAATAGTGGAGCCTTCCTTTCTTTTGTGTAGAGGTCAAGAACACAGTAATTCTGCAATCCAGGCCAAAACAAACTATACGATCTACTACTGATTTCCTTTTAAGTTCCCCTTTTTGCTGGGACTGACTTCCTTTTATTTTACTCCAACTCGCATTAATCCGAGCTATAGAAGTTTCTTTCTCCCTTGCTTCTGACTTCAAACATTTTTTTTTACATAGGAAACAAGTGACTTTAAAAAAAATCTACTTAAAATATATAAAGAATATCATGACATTGGGAATATATTTTGGCAGTCTGCAGCTTCAGGGACCACTTCCGACCAGGCAGAGCTTAATGGTTGGAGCTGAAATGTCTACGTGACCACTGGGGCTGCCTTGAGCCAAACCACATGTTTTTCTGATTCCTTCTGGGAATGAGGTGGTGGATACTGACCACGGCCATTTAATAAGTAAATGCTCCATTGGCCAGAGGTCAATATTCCCTGAATGATGCTGCCTCTTTCCCCAGGTTTCCATGATGAGAGCTGGGTGTTAACTGGTTGCCTAAAGAGATCAGAATTGTCACGACTATGGTGTGTCCCAGTACTTTTAGCTCAAGTTGACATTCTGCCCTCTGCAGCAGTGGTTACTGTCATTGCTTCCACTGGCTTTAGAGGAAAGCTGTGCCATGCAACCAGCCCACTGAGCCACTCTGGAACCCTAGCCAGCAGAAGGCAGGGTGTGGTTAAGGAAACCTACTAGTAGCTTGGAGATTTTCTGCAATCTCTTCTCCCCGTTCTGTCTCCCCACCTTCCCTCTTCTGAAGCTTTATGGTTGAGCTATCAGAACAACTGGAGCACAGAGTGTTGGGAGGTCAGTCACTGGGCAGGGAGGATGCACTATCCTTAGTGAGTAGAAGAGGCTACAACAGGCATCTTGCATCCCTGCAGCTTCCATGAGTTGCTGGTCCTGATGTTCCTTTGCATAAACACCTCCTTTGGTCCTTACACCTCCAGATTCTTCGCTGTACTGTTATATAAATGACAGTATAGGTTCAATTGTTGAACCACGCCCAGGAGGCTCTTAAAGAGCATGGAAGAGGGTCATCAGGCATCTTAGCAGCAGGTATCCCTCTGAGTGCCAATCCTTGTCTGACAAATGGGGACAATAATTTCATAAAGTTGTTGGGAGAGATACTGAGGACGTGCAAATGTGGCAAATAAAATTTGACAGGTTAGAAAACTGTATGTTCACCGTACCATCTTCAGAGAGCCAGTATGACCTCTTTGAGCCTTATAATATCCCTGTAAAATGAGACTAAGATTAATTTTCTCATTTGACAGATGAGAAATCTGAGATACAGAGAGCTGTATGGTAATTTCCTCATAGGCTCAAAACATAATCCCATTGATTCCTAAGGGTCTCTATGCAGAAAGGTTACAAAGAGAAAAAATATTTTTAAAATTAGTAGTATTATTGTAAATTTTTGTGATGATTTTTATTGTGAGAGTATGATTATTATGTAAATGACAGTGAACTAGGCTCAGATGCCAAATGCTTCCAAAGGAGCAGAGCATACCAAGTGCCACTCAACAGTACCACTGTCTAGTAGAAACATAGTATAAGCCATGAATGCATTTGAAATGTGCTAGTAACCACATTAAAATAAGAAAAAAAAGAAGCTTGTTATATAAAACATTGGACTTGACCCAGGATAGCCCAAACTATCTCAATGAG
>LZPO01017382.1:153762-164557 GCA_001675575.1 Neotoma lepida | reverse complement strand
AGAATGTTGGCATGTATTTGATTCTGAGTCTTTCAATAATTGAGACAATTTTGGTATCTTTTTATTTAGTCACTGTGTAACCTTGGGTAGCCTGGAACTCACTATGTAGACCAGGCTAGGAATTTACAGTGACCTACTTGATTTGGCTTCCGAGTATGTCACCATGCCTGGCCTACTTTGGATATCTTCAGGGTCTTCTCTGTGTAAAATGTATCACTTCGCAGAGGTTGGGAACTGTCAGGATGAAGCTAAATATGAAAAAAAAAATGAGAAGAGTTTTCACTAATTCGTTACTTTCATCTTGGAAAAAGAGTTCTGACACAAAATGGGTTTCTTGAGCACTGACTTTATTCAGAGCACTGTGTGAAGATAATTGATTTTTCCTTAATGATGAGAAACGCTGACAACTGGACTCATAATTTCAAGAAAAAAGTCACTATTTACAGATCTCATAAAATATCAGTTTTTAATTGAAATCCCACGTACCTCACACTGAACCCTACTGCAGCCTGTTCGTGTCTTCCACCCTGGAAGAAATTACTTATATTTGTTTATTTAAGATTTATTTTATTGGCCTGATATTAAAGGTAGCACACACCTTTAATCTCAGTACTCGGGAGTCAGAGGCAGGCAGATCCCCGTGAGTTTGAGGCTAGCCTGGTCTACAAAGTGAGTTCCAGGACAGCCAGGTCTATGTAGAGAGATTCGGTCTCATCACTCCCCATCAACATATTTTATTGAATGTGTGTTTTGCCTGCATGTATGTCTGTGCACAACATGCTTGCAGTGCCCACACTGGCCAGAAGAGGGCATTAGATCTCCTGGAACTGGTGTTACAGATGGTTGTGAGCTGCCACATTGAGTGGTGGGAATTGAATCCGTGCCCTCTGGAAGAGCAGGTAGTGCTCTTAACTGCTGAGCCATCTTTGCAACTCCTCTTTGCCTATTTTTTAATTACCTCACGTCTCTTGGGTACCTTCTTCTATCATTCTCTACATTATTGCCTTGTGGTAGGTTCTCTCACTGACTGGGAAAGCTACCCTTTTTGATTGGCTGGCGGGCCAGCAAGCGCTCAGATTCTGCCTATCTCTGGCCCCCAATGCTGGGGTTATAGGCACATACTGCCATGCCTGGGTTTTTGTGTTGAGTGCTGGAGATTTGAACTCGGGTCTTCATGCTTGCAGAGCAAGTACTCTTACCCACTGTGTCATCTCCTGAGGCAAGAAATTCATTTTTTAAGTGGGTTTCTAGGACAAGACATATCTGGGGAGTCCTTGCTGAGCATAAGCTCTTCATTTTGAAAACTTCTATTTCTGACATCTTGTTCTGTCTACTTTGTGTTTGTTTGAAAACATTTTCTTTGTGTATTCTTAACGGCTGCTGACTTCCTAAGGCTGCTGACAAACCTCAGCTACCCTGCTGGCCTCTGTTTTGTCTCTTCTGAAGAAAATAGCCTGCAAAATGGAGAAACACATCAACCTTGACTGTGGTCCAAGTTATTAGAACAAGGAGGAAGTTACTCTCTGGGGACTGGGTAGGGGGAGTGGGAAATCCAACACAATAGAAACTCAAAAGGAGTGCTGAGCAAAATCAATGTCCCTTTGCTAGTCCAAGAAGTTCACAGACTGTTGGGAACACACAGTGTTTGACCTGTGGATGCTGCAAAGGAAAAACCCAGAAGTCTCCCAAGGAGTGATGTATGGGGAAACAAAACTGTGTGTTTTGGTGGGGCCAAGGCTGTCAAAGCTGGAGAAAATCCCCACTAGACATGGTCTCATCCCTGAGAACCTCTGCCAAAAGAGATAGCCGAGGCTCTGGCTGGGAGCTCCAGCACAGCCCCGCACCTTCCCTCGGCGCCTGCGCATATAATACCTGTCCCAGAGATTGACTTCTTGCCAACAGATAACCCGCTCTTAAGTAGCTCCTGGCACTTCAGATACCAAAGCAAAGGTGGGGAGCTATGATTCCAGGACCACCAGCAGCTCCCTGAACAGAACATTCCCGAGCTTGCTCTTTCACTCCCTGGCCACGCTGTCCATTTCCCCTTCCAAAGTTCCATCTATGCTGCAGTCCCCTCCCTCACTTTTGTGTTGCTGGGACGGAACTCCCATCTCACGCACGCTAAGTAAGCTCTCAGCCACTGAGTTGCACAGCTCAAATCCCACTTCTTTGTTTTGCCTTGCTTGGGACCTGGCCAAGGTCTGATAGAGATCTACTATCTGAAGAATGGATTTCTGGACTCCGAGACTGGAGATAGATTGAAGATTGAGTCCAGTGTCCTCGTCCCTCTGGCTGCAGGAGGACAGGAGGACTTGGTCTGCTTTCTTGTTCTTACCCACCGCCTCACTCCCCGCCCCGCTTCTCTTTGAGCATTTACCTGTTAGTGCATTTAATTTTTAAGTTCTTTAAGTAGTCGTGAAAACCAGAGCATTCAGAAAATGCAATAATGTGGGAAGGCAACACCCGCTCCCCCCAAATCCAGTAGCCCAGAGGCCTATTATTAATATTGTGTTGGACACTCCTTTATACTTTCTATGCATTCATTTATGCCTGTGCCATGTTCCTTCTTAAAAATGGTTGACTCCAGCTATTGAGCTCAGTAATTCATATTGACAAGCCATCCCCAAACTGGACTTTTAAACCTCATGGGGGTGTTGATTATTGGAAACTATTCCCTTCAAATTGTCTCTAATTTAAAAATATTTGGGGGGCACTGTAGGCTGCTTTCCTACAGTGTTTCTAACTGTTCAGTTTTACGGTGAGAATTATGTTTATCTCATAAACATGAGGGGGAAATGACAGGTTTGTTTAGATCAAGGTAAGAAAGGAAAGATGAGAAAGGAAAGTGGTAGCAAGGGGCCAAGTTGGAAATGAGGATCATGGCGGTTTCCATGCTTGGAGATGAAGTAAGGTTAATGAGTACTCTGATGGGTGGGGCGGGGAGAATGAACTATGTATTATAGGAAGAGAGGGTTTACCAGATGAGGGAAGGATATGTCATGACCAAGGCATATTTCAGATCTGGTTCCTCCTGGCCTTTCTGAGAGACCCCCCCACACCCACCATTTATCCTTCTCGCTGTCATCTGCCCAAGACAAGATAATAATCTCCAGCAAGGAAAATAAAATACTGATTTAGAATGTACACTACTAAAAAGTCGTCCAAATGGTTCTCAGAAATGAGGGGCTACTGCATATTTTAGGTGTTTTTCTACTGAAAACAAGCACGTTTATTTACCTTAGCTTTCTTCCCAATTCCTCACTGTCGAAACAAAGCCACAGATGGAGTGCTCAATAAAGCAAAGATGCTTTCTTTATCAAAAATGAAATCAGTTTTCCCCCTTGATTAGGAAATAACACATTTCTCATTAAAAATAATTCATATGGCACTAAAACATTATAAAGAAATTGCCTGTCATCTCACCACCTAGATAGTTTTTAAAAAGTAACAATTCGTTGTGTGTGTATCTGCAGAAAGAAAATGCTGGGATCATTTTTCTGTTAACAGCTCTTATCCCTGGATGGATTGGAGAGAGCTGGGGAAAGCCTGAGAGATGGGTTTAGGAGATTCTGAAGGGCTGTGCTGTAAGTTCATGGGTAGTGTGCTTGCCTAGCATGTCCAAGGGCTAAGGGGAGGAGATAATACACTGGAGAGAGCCCATAAAGACAGCTTCTTTAGGCAGTTCTACGCAAAGGGGGGCAAAGACACAAAGACAAGGGCTCTTGTTGATTGAGGAAGCAGGTTAGGAGAGGGTGGTTTTCTTTCTTTCCTTTTTTAAAAATTGTTTTAATTTATAGGTAAAAGTAAGCATAGCATAGTTGTTTGCTGATGAGGATGATCAAGTGGGTGCCGGAAGGGGATGATGGAGCAGTGTAGGTAAGAGGGAGGAGACTAGACTCCTTAGGCTCTGCAGAGTGGCTGGAGGTAGAGGCTCGGCTAGTTCCTCTAGTAATGGAATTACTTTGCAAGTGTTCCTTGTTTATACAAAGTCTTTTCCTTGTCATATATACTGTAGATATTTTCTCTTCTGTATTTTGACTCTTGTCAATGGCTATTTTCCTCCTGTTAAAANATTTTTTTTTGTTATAGTACAAATCATAATCCCTTTGAGAGTATGATTCACTTGAATTATTACATAGGGTTTCCTTTGAGGCTTTTGTTTGTTTGTTTTTCTGTCCTGGAGATGGAATCCAGGGCTTCCTGCATGCCAGGTGAGCGTGTTACTTCTGAGACACCCTCACCAGCCCATTCATTGTGCTATACAAAGTCATTTTGAAGGGTGGGTCAGAACAGATTTTTTTTTAAATTTTCACCCTCTCACACCTCTGTTGCAACTGGAAATGCAAAAATCAGAACCCTGTGCTGATCCAGAACCTGAATTTTGAGGACCATTGGTTCTTTCCGGAAGTTTTCATACAGTTGGAATAGCTTTTCTCAGATGCAAGAGTGCATGAGCAAGCTGGATGTGTTTCTCTGAGAACCAAGGTGAAAATATTCCACTTCGTCTTTCCTATCACACAAGATGAGGGGTTCACCTATTATTTGGGTTTAGGGTATTGCTATTCAGATGGAGCCAGTAGAAACATCTGGCCATAGAGCCAATCCACTGGGAATACAGAATAACCCAGCAAGATAGATGAAGTAGGGATTTTAATAAATTAGCTCTTATTGCCAGCGATGTATAAGGGAAGTCCAAATATTTCTTGTGTGGTCTGATGATGTGGTCTATGAGACTATGGGTCCCTGTGTTTGTGTGTTTATATAGGAAGGAAAGTTCCATCCAAAAATGTTCTGCTGAGCATCCAAGGCCAGTGGGACTGGATAATAGAGTATCTTTCAGCTCTGTTCTGAGTGTGAAATATGATATCAGCTGGGAGAAATTCGAGTACCATTGCATGTCCTGAGGATTTTGATGGTTCGTAAGGGCTGATTTATACAACAGGAGGCTGGTTATTAACCACTGAGTCTGTGTCCTTTATTAAACAGTGGCTGAGGACTAGGCTGCATGGCAAATGGAGATAAATGAACCATATCTATAAAGAAACTTTCAAAAGGGGAATATAGTCAAGGTTTAGCAATAACAGCATGGATGGAATAAACAACCATCTTCTAAATGGTAAAAAATGTAAAGAATCCATATTCCAATTACCTTTAGGTGACTATTAGATCATGTCCTTTTACATAGGTAGAATCCCAGGATGTGATTGATGTAAGTCAAAAAGGGAATTCAGTAAGTTATTTTATTGTGTTTAAAATTTTTTTTTGATTTTTTGAGACAGAGTTTCTCTGTGTAGCTCTGGCTGTCTGAGAACTCACTCTGTAGACCAGGCTGGCCTCAAACTCACAGAGATGCACCTGTCTCTGCCTCCCTGGGTGCTAGGATTAAAGGTGTGGGCCACCACTGCCTGGCTTATAGTATTTTTTAAATGTTGATTTTTTAAGTGTATGTACATGTGACTGTGAGTGCAGGTGCCCGAGAGTCCAGAAGAGGGCATTGGATCCCCTCAGCTGGAGTAATAGGCAGGTATGAGTTGCCTTACATGGGCGCAGGGAACTGAGCTCTGGTTCTCTTAACCACTGAGACATTTTTCCAGCCTCAGTTTTATTGTAGTTTAAAAGCCTTGTCTGGATTCAGGGTTTGGATAGTCATTAGAACACTGTTCTGTTGTCATCTATCTCTCCCTAGTATGTATTGGTTTCCTTCTCAGGTAGGCCCTCTCCACTGTGGCAAAAATGGCTTTGGATTCTGGCACCCATAGCTTCTCAAGGAGAATGACTTTCTATTGGTGCTTTAGCAAAACGACTCAGGAAAGGGCCTCGGTTTGTCATCGATTGGTCATGTGACTGGACATGCAGTGGTGTGGTTGGTGAGGTCTTGGCCATGTAGTCTCTCTGGGAGGCTGAGAATGGAATGGACCAGAAGACTCTGTTATCCAAGGGTGCGGGGATATCTGTGGGTACCAAAGCAAGAGATATTCAATGAAGAAGTTTTAAAAGCCAGGGTTGGTAGTGGTGGAGTGTGTGTGCTTGTTCCTCAGAAGCCAAGATGGACACCATGGGATGTGTAAGCCAGGATGGAGTAGGAGTGAAGGATGGTGGTAGGGTAGACTTTCTAAGCCTCATAAGAAAAGGTTTATTAAAAAGTACCCAAGGCCAGACATGGTGGTGCATGTATTTAATCCCGGTACTCTGGAGACAGAGGCTGGTGGATCTCTGAGTTCAAGTTCACCCTACTCTACAGAGCAAGTTCCAGGTCAGCCAAGGTTAGACAGAAAAATCCCGTCTAAAAAAAAAATTAAAAAAAGTGCCCAACTCTACACAAAGAGGTACAAGCAACTGAGGAATGCTGAGTGCAAGAGAAAATCTTCTCTAGAGAGGAGCACACCAATCGTTTATCCAATTCCAAATGGTCAGACCTGAAAATACGCTTACAAGTAATATGATGCAAACTGAACAGAATGTATTTATGTATTTAGGAATATATATCTATATACTTAAACATATATGTATGTAACAAAAATTAATGGAAAAATGAGGCCATGAATTTGAAGGAGAGCAAGGAGGGGTCTCTGGGAGGGTTTGGAGGGAAGAAAGGGGAGGAGAAAATGTTGTAATTATATTATAATTCAAAGAAGAAATAATTAAAAAATATTAAATGAGGGGCTAGAGATAGCTCAACAGCTAAGAGGGCCTGCTGCTCTTGTAGAGGACTTGGGTTTGGTTTCAGCACCCCAACAGTGAATCATAACTGTTGGTACCTCCAGTTCCATGGGATCCAACTCCCTCTTCTGAACCAGGTACACATGTAGTACATATTCACACATGTAGGTGAGACATCCAATAAATCAACCTAATTTTTTAGAAGTATTGAATGTTTCTGATGCCCTCTTCTGTCACCCAGAAATACATGCAAATAGAGCACTCATACACACAAAATACATACATAAATAAATCTTTATTAAAAGCTTTTAAAATAGTATTAAATGGTCTGATAAGATGGCTCAGTAGGTAAAAGTGCTTGCTGCCAAGCCCAGGGACTCAAATTCAATCCCTCGGACTCAAATGGTAGAAAGAGAGAACGGACTTCCATCAGTTTTCCTTTGACCTCCATACTTAAGCCTTATCACTCTCATGTGCATGCATACATATAAACAAGCAAACAAATCGATTAACACATTATTTTCTTGAGAAGCAAAAAAAAAAATCATCTTTCCTTAATCTCTAAATTGAAATGAATCAACACTTTCCAAGTTAAAACAATAGCCAATTCTTTCCTAATAGTCGATTTTTTTAATGAAATTTTTTATTCATTTTACGTACTGATCACAGATTCACCTCTCTTCCCTCCTTCTGCCCCCCCCAGCCTTCCTTCCCAACCCCCCTTCCGTTCCCTTCTCTGAAAAGGTAAGGCCTCCCATGGTGAGTCAGCAGAGCCTGTTACATTCAGTTTAGGCAGGTCCAAGCCCCNCCCCCTGCATCAAGGCTGTGNAAGGTGTCCCACCATAGGTAGTGGGCTCCAAAAAGCCAGCTCATGCACCAGGGATGGATCCTGATCCTACTGCCAGGGGGCCCCTTAAGCAGATCAAGATACACAACTGTCTCACTTATGCAGAGGGCCTAGTCCAGTCCTATGGAGGTTCCACAGCTATTGGTCTAAAGTTCATGAGTTCCCATTAGGTTGATTTGGTTGTCTCTATAGGTTTCCTCATCATGATCTTGATGCCCCTTGCTCATAAAATCCCTTTTCCCTCTCTTTGACTGGACTTCTGGAACTTGGCCTGGTGCTTGGTTGTGGATCTCTGCATCTGCTCCCATCAGTTACTGGAGAAAGTCTCTATGATTACAGTTAGGGTATTCACTAATCTGATTACTGGGGTAGGCCAGCTCAGACACCCTTTCCACTATTTCTAATAGTCTAAGCTGGGGTCATCCTTGTGGATTCTGGGAACTTCCCTAGCACCGGGTTTTTCCCTATCCCCATGATGTCTCCCTCTACCATGGTATCTCTTTCATTGCTCTCCCACTCCATCCCTGTTCCAGCTCAACCATCCCGTTCCTTTATGTTCTCATCCCCATCCCCTCCTTTCTATTGTCCCCACCCCCAGTTTACTCAGGAGATCTCATCTATTTCCCCTTCCCAGGGAGATCCATGAATCCCTCTTTGGGTCCTCCTTGTTATCTAGCTTCTCTGGAGCTGTGGGTTGTAGTCTGGTTATCCTTTGCTTTACATTTAGTATCCACTTATGAATGAGTACATACCATGTTTGTCTTTCTTAATCTGGGTTACCTCACTCAGGAAGATATTTTCTAGTTCTATCCATTTGTCCTAAGGCTATTTTTGGGGAAAATCTGTGCTTATCAGATGATAGGTGTGTGTGTGTGTGTGTGTGTGTGTGTGTGTGTGTGTGTAAATTCAGTTGGACTAGCTTGGTTGTTTTATTTTGGGTTTTTATGTTTTGTGTTGTCTAGTAAAAACAGGCCCATCTCTCCAGCAGCCTACCCTTTATATGCACAGCACAGAACAATCCTTTTTTTAGAAAAGAATTTTCTACATGTGTACTGTATTTACATATATTCCCCCTTCCTTTCCTCCATCCAAATCCACCCATGTCCTCCCACACACTCTTTTTCAAATTCATGGCCTCTTAGTCTTTAATTTTTTTCTTATACATACATATATACATGCAAACTGCTGAGTTCATTTAATGTTGCTCATATGTTCATATGTATACGTATTTCCAGCAGACTGCTTGGGATTGAATCATCTATCAGGGGCTTGTTCCTGGAGAAGACTGATTCTTTCTCTCTCAGCAGTCATTAATAACCTGCAGCTTTTCATCCCACAGTGAGGCCTTGTGAGAGTTTCCCCCATCCTCATTGATGTATCAACTGGTGTCATGTTTGGGTTCTCGTCTATGAGATCATATCATTGAGAGTTCACGCGTACAGCTTCCCTATCATAATAAAAGACACTATCTCATAACAGACATCTTGGTCCTCTGGCTCTTACAATCTTTCTGCCCCTTCTTCTGAGCTGTTCTTTGAGCTTTTGGCATAGGGGTTGTGTTATAAATGTATCAGTTGGGGTTGGGGTATATACCACTGTCAGTGTTCTCTGCATTCTGACCAGAGTGTCCAGCATATTAATGTGTTATAGTCACTAGAAAAACTGTGAATTGAATTTCCCAGAGAGATGAGTGTGATTAGATGCCTTTGCTGCTAACACCTATGTAGAACTGTGGATTCTCCTTACTTTGCTCTTAGGTGACCACATTCAGACAGAATGAAGTAGTACTTACATTGATCTAGAAGCTTCTATGCCAGGTTGTCACTAGCTCTGAATGTGGATAATCAGGTAGCTCCTCATTTCGCCAGGAAGATCTTGTCTGTATTCATGAAAGTGGGTTTTGAAATTCCTCTGGCTACAAGGAAACTGCCTTTTCATTCGTTGTTGCTCTAACCTTAAACATTCAGTAGTGACTAACAGGACTTCCCAGGGTTGGTTCCGGGGTCCTTTGGCCTGAAGTGTTCTAGGGCTGTTCAGTTTGAGCTGGCTGTGGTTCATCCTGCTCTGTGGTGAGCATTCCTTAGGAGGCTTGTGTTGTTTTATTTTGACGGTCCTCTCTTGAAGTCTTTGTCCCTGCTGATGTGGGAGATAGCAGGCCAGGTGCTTGGTGGCTGTTCTGCTGGTTTATGCCTCCATTAGACTTGCAACTTCAGACCTTGAAGTCCTGTATTTCTATAATCAGATAATGAGATCTAGAGGCTTGGCTAGCTGTGGGCCCCTTTATCTTCAGGCAAGGATAATTTGGTAAGTGATGCAGAACTCAGGCTCAGCTCTATGCTTAACCTTCAAGGAAGTCCAGTTTTTTAATGTGACTCCTTTATTTATTTACTTTTTTTCTGAGAAATTGCTCACTAGACATGGGGGTGATGGGCCCCAATGTTTGCAGCAAAGTTTATTGTCAACACCAAAAGGAGACAGGCACTTATTTGCACATCTCATGGTTGAGCCCTGGGGTTAAGGATGGAGAGTGTAGAGAGCCTTCTGGGTAAATTCCAGGTTCTGATACATAAGATATGGGTTGTCTGCACACTTCCCCGATGAGCTCTGTAGAGGTGAGAAGGCAAAGGTGATGATGGCCTGTAAGTGTAGGGTCTTGCACACCTGGTCAATAACTAGAGGTGGGGGAGAAAAATCACAGGCCAAAATGCTTTCTTTTTGAATATTCATATTAAATGTTAATTGCTTTCTGAAAGCTCCTCTTTTTTTTCTTTCTCTTTTTCTCTCTTTTTTTAAAAAACTTCTTCTGTTGATAAGGGATTTCAGGGAAGCTCTGGTTTTCTTCGTCTGTAAAACCTCAATTCTTTTTTATTAATCTTCCTGTGCCTGTAGAATATCAGAATTAATCATTTCTAAAGAAGCTTCTCTTCAACTGTTCTGTCTCTTTTCTGAGCCAGACCTCAGTGCACACATTTTTAGAAGGAGGAGGGTTTATAATTTGTGTTCTGTGAAGGACACTTTCCTCTTTCTGAGGAGGCCAGTTGATGTACTCTGAAGCTGTGTAGGAAAAGCAGACTGTCTCAGTGCACATTTGATGCCTGTGAAAGCTGCTGCTGGGAATGAAGGCATGAGGCATGTGCTCTGCTGGTGACTGCTTCTGTGTGGTTAGATGGAGGGAAAAAAAGGTTGTTTTGGGGAAGAATTGTGCAGTTTGGACTACTCAGTCACCTGTAAGCAGGACATTTCCATCGACTAGCATTGTGCATTCTATTCTCTCTCTCTCTCTCTCTC
>LZPO01017382.1:95497-131533 GCA_001675575.1 Neotoma lepida | reverse complement strand
CAGTCCAGAACATGAGAGTGAGAGATCTGGCCACTCCCCTTATCTGCCATATGGTGATGTGGGCAGGGGAGAGATGCCCTCTCCTCCCCTCACCCCTTGCAGCCTGTGGCAGGTGAGAGAGCTGGCCCTGAAGTTATAAGAGTAGGAGAGCTATCACTGCCCCTCATCAGCTACAGCACTTAGGAGAGAGTGGCCCCTGCACCTCACCTGGGCAATACAGTAGAGCTGGCCCGGATGGTGTAGGTGTGGGAGAGCTGACTCCGACGGGGTGAAAGCAGGAGAATCACCCTGAAATTTGCTCATTTCCACAAGGGGTGAACTAGCCAGGGCAATGGTGGAGAGCTCACCCTGGTGGTGAGGACAGAGGAGAGCTGGCTGCCGACCAACACTGCAACTACCCAGGCCTAGAACCAGGGTTATGAGTTGACCTACCCCAATATCCACCCTATCTATGATCTGTGGGAGTACATGAAGTGGCCAGTCCTGCAGACCCAAAGCTGCAGGATCTCCACGACACAGGGCAACAATAGAATATCCGAAAGGAGTCCCAGTGAGGGCTCAGCATTGATAGTGTAGCAGAAACCAGAGGCCTCGAACCAGACCAGTGATGCTTTACATTGAACACTTGCAAATAAAGATACATGGACAAAAGAGGGAAAAAAAGAGAAAATGTTTAACTGGTCTTACTGTTCCGGGGGTTAGAGTCCGTGATGGCAGAGGAAGAGCACAGTGGCAGGAATAGCTAAAAGCTCACATCTCAAAGCTGCAAGCAGGAGGCAAAGAGTGTACTGGGGGGGGGTGTGGTGGCAGGAAGCTTTTGAAGCCTCACAGTGTTCCTCCATGACACATCTCCTTCAGTAAGAGCCCATCTCCTAATCCTTCCCTAACAGTTCAACCATCTGGAGACTAACTGTTCGCACGTAAGAGTCTATGGGGAGCATTCCCATTCAAATGAGCACAGTGCCTTCACCAAACTCAGGCTACCCACTGTGTCCTTGAGGGTGTATGCATGCGCACATGAGTAGAACCAGGGCTGTCTTAGTTAGGGTTTCTATTGCTGCAACAAAATACCATGACCAAAAAACAAGTTGGAGAAGAAAGGGTTAATTTGGCTTACACTTCCATATCACTGTTCATCATTGAAGCAAGTCAGGACAGGAACTCAAGCAGGGCAGGAAGCTGGAGGCAGGAGCTGATTCAGAGGCCATGGAAGGGTGCTGCTTACTGGCTTGTTCCTCATAGCTTGCTCAGACTGCTTTTTTTGTTTTTGTTTTTTTGAGACAAGGTTTCTCTATGTGGACCCAGCTGTCCTGGCACTCACTCTGTGGACCAGGCTGGCCTTGAACTCACAGAGATCTACCTGCCTCTGCCTCTGCCTCTTAAGTGCTGGGATTAAAAGCATGTACCACTACTGCCCATCCTGGGATTACCAGCTCAGGGATGGCACCACTCTGCAATGGGCTGGGCTCTCTCCCATTAGCAACTACCTAAGAAAATGCCTTACAGCTGGATCTTAAGGAGGCATTTCCTCAATTAAGGTTTTGTCCTTTCAGATAACTAGTTGGTGTGTCACGTTGAGGTAAGACCAGCCAGCACAAGGGCTTTCAAAAAGGGCTTTGCTCCTCTAGGAGCTTATTAGCCATCCCTTGGGTAATCCTGACAGAGGTATAACCGTGGACTGACACCAGAGGTGCAGCTAAACAGCCCATCATGCCCAGGACACCCTGTCTCTCTGCCAAAGGATTTTCCATCCCCAAATGCCAGTGGTCTCCAGCTTTGAGACCAGCTTCCTGGTACAGAAGGAGGAAGTCATCAGAAAGAGTTGTCACCAGCTAAGAGAGCAGAATGGGTACAGTGCTTTAGAACTGATATCTCCATCCACCTTTCTGAATCAGCTACTCTGAGGAGGGAGACCTTTCTCTTTGAAGTACCTGAGTAGGCAGAGTGGCTTGGAAGAATCTGAGATGAATGCAAACCACAGGGAAAACAAACCTGAAAACGAAACAAAGGTCTCTGCTCCTCACTGATGCCTTTTCTTCTAGTGGTCACTTATCAAGTGATTGGAATCTGTATAAATACTTATTTGATAGAATCTTGCAGAAGTTAACAAATAAAAACAAGTATAAGAAGAGATGACTCAGTTAGTAAAATGCCTGTTGTATACACATGAGGATCTGAATTCGGATCCACAGAGCCCACATAAAAAGCTGGGAATGGCAGCACACCTCTACACTCTCAGTACCGGGGGCAGAGACAGGNGGATCTCAGAGCTCTCTGGCTAGTTAGGCTACCCAGTTGATGAGCACTGGGTTCAATGAGAGAGCGCGTCTCAGGAAGTGAGAGGGAGAACCACAGGGTCAGACCTTCAACACTGACCTCTGACCTCCTCGTGCATCTGCTCTCACATGCACAGGGCACACACACAAAAATACATACACTAAAAATGCATTTTTTATGATGATGGTCTCAAGCCTGGTAGGATGTCCATCATCGCTGGAGCTGTGCTGAGAAAAGTAGCTACTTCTGTGGGAGGTTCTGTTTTTTTTTTTTTTTCCATCAGAATCATGATTCTGTTAGTTCTTAGATGGGTTTCAAGGAGAGTGGGACAGAAAACAAAGGGAAGGTGGAGTCTCAGAAGGCTGGATACCCCCAGAAGAGCTCACAGGAGCCCTCACATAGCAGTTCTGGTGCTCGGACTTTCAATAGACTCCCGGATAGGGGTGGGTTGCAGGGGTTAGGAAGTGGGAGACAAGGGCACCCTTGAAGGTAGGGCTCTGCAAGGCAGGGCTGGTAAGCACAGGCTGAAAATCAGGCCGTTATCACTTAGCCTTGGGCAGAGCCTGTAGACAGTCATAAGCAGTGAAAGAAGACCAGACTCCGAATGTGCGCTGAAGAGACACTGAGTGATTTTCACAGAGTAGGGGAGGGTTGAAGGGTGGCCCAGGGGGATGGGCTGAGATAAATGTCAGGGGGTGGTGGTTGGAACAAGTGGATTTCCTTTCTTGCATCCTCCCTGGAGCATTGGAGAGGCTGACAGTAGTGGAGAAGGATTGTCTGACATGAGGGACTCTGAGGTCCACTGAGAGGACAGGCAGACTCCTGGGAGAAAGATGGAGGGGTAGAAAGAGGAAGACAAGACCAGGAGGAAAGATGAGACAGATGAGGAATGAAGTGCGGATGTCAGGGAGGTCTGACAAGGCCTGACCCCTATGTGAACCTGGACCTGCACTGCTAGCACCACCCCCAGGACTCGCATAGGGGTGCTTAAGGGACACAAGGGGAACAACTGTGCACATCCACGGCCGAATCTCTGTGCACATCAGCACCATTGTACGGGCATGCTCCCTCTAAGAGTGATCTCCGTTTTTCAGACAAAGAAACTGACCAATGCCTGGCTCTTAACCCTTACCCTGCACTCTATCTTCCCTTGACCTCAGGGCTGGCTGGACCACCTGCCATAGGAGTAGGACTGTACAGAGTGTCACAGTTGCCCTGCTCACTTACACTGGAGACACCTATGTGGTGATATATTGTGTATCCTAATAAAATTGGCCTGAAGATCAGAGAAGCAGAGCAAGTGACACCCACCACCTCTTACCTCACCAACTCCTCAGCCTGAAAGAACCTCTAGTTCCTGTCTCCTCACGCCTTATATACCTTTCTCCATCCAGCCCTCACTTCCTGGGATTAAAGGCGTGTGTGCTTCCCAAGCAAAGGCATGAGACCTCAAGTGCTAGGATTAAAGGTGTGTGCCACCACTGTCTGGCATCTATGTTTAGTCTAGTGGCTTGTTCTGTCCTCTGATCTTCAGGCAAATTTTATTAGGGTACACAGTATATCACTACACACCTATCACGTTCCCAGAGACAACAGGCGTGATTGGCAAAATGCTCCCTCTCTTATATTCATAGAGCCTGTTTGCTTAAGATGTTCATTTGGTATTTTACATCACATACCAGAACTCACAAACTAATAGAGTATGATGTTCACCGGGTCTCGAGAAAGCGGGGGAAACTGAGAATCACAATGGAAAAGTTCAGGGTCAGTGATCACTTTTAGACAGCAGCTTCTTGCTTTCCCAGAGGGCTTCACATCAGAAGGAGATGACTGGGAGGACGCTGTTGGGATCTGGTGATGGTGGGGCTGGTACGATCCCCTGGATGTGTCACCAAGGATAGAATTGCCCCTCTTTTGAGCAGGCAGCCTCCATTTTTGTAAGACAGGTCTGAATCTTTACGTTCCACACCAGGAAGGCTGGGGTTGGGGAACAATTCATGAAGTTGAACAACTTGAAGTCGGCCTCTGGCCTCCACTCACAACTGCACACACAAGCACCCCACATGCACGCATGTGTACATGCATAAACAAGAGTATATCCGCATGAATAATGAAGGTCTGAAGCCTTCATTACACAGAGACATCTCTCGCCCTGACTGCTGAACTCTGTCAATGTAACAGCCTATAGTGCACGTTGTCTTTCAATGAGGCCACGCCTCCCTTCTATCTGGGACCCCAAAAAACCTCTGCCCTATCAAGGGAAAGAAGCAGAGAATCATTTAGCAAAAAGTCATAACAATGTTGTGGCAAGGGAGAGGACAGCAAGCAGATCTAGTTGGTGACATCAAAGAAATGATCCTATCCAGCCTAGCTAGTGAACCAGTGGATTTAAGTGGGTTAGAGGGGCATGAATGGGCAGATGTTTACAGAAGCATGGGAAAGTTATGGGCAACTACGCCACTGATACCCGCCCCCAGCAATTGTTAACCACTCGTATATCCTCAGGGGGGAGCCTCATACGCCTCACAAGCCACCTCATGATCTGCCTCGTGGGCCTCATGAGCCCTTCTACAGGGAAATATTATTGTGCCCTGTTTTGCCAAGTTCTGGTGTGAGTACTCATAACTGTTTTGTTTCTAAGACAGCAATAGCCTCGCCATGCTTCCAGGGCAGAGTTACACAGCACTCAAAACCTTGCTCTGGTTCTTACATCCTGCCCTCTCCTTTCAAGATGTTTCCTGAGCCTTGGAGGGGTGCTAAGATATATAATTACACTTATTTTCTCTCATTATTTTTATCACTGGTCTGCTATGCCATAGCAATGGTACTTTGATTAGCTATGAGTCTGCAGTAACAATCACCCACTGCAAAAAGCTTCTCTAACCAAGGCCAACATCAACAATAACCTATAGGAATAAACATAAGAATTTAGAAGGCAATTTGACAGGCATATTATATCTAATTAACAAAACAAAAGCAGTAGTTCCCCCACTATTGCCTATGACCTTCCCAACCACAAGTTTTTGTTTGTCTTACAATACTAAGTATGAGTTCCTTTCTGTGACATGTGCCTTAAACTCAATTAGAAAACCGTTGTACCCACTACAGTCATATCACTATTACACCGGTGGACACATCTTGCTTGGCATGCTGTTGACATTAACAGGCTATTTTCACACCTTAACAATAAATGCATTGGTAGCCTTAGATGTAATAGCCTATGCTAGTGGCCTTTATCATTCAATGAGTAGCCTTTAGTAGTCTGCACAGCCCCTTTGGCAGGAAGGGAGATCCTGTTTCCAATTTCTTTATGTACTCCAACCAGAGTATGCGGTGACTTCAGCAACAGAAATAAGTAATAGGGTCTGAGCATTTAGCTTTGGCCTGCAACCAACAGTAGAGGCACAAGTAATTATTATGTCAGGGGCTCTAGAGGCATTCCTGGACCAACTTAGAGGGAGGTAACTTACCCTTGACATGGAGTTTTTATTCAGTAACCTAATGACTTCTGGGAGTATCTTTTTTCTTCCAATGCTATCTTCATTTAAACTCTTTAAGTGTTGTTGTAACAGTTAAAGAATAGGCTGTTGTAAGCCTTTTTTTCCTCAATGACTTTGCTAAGTATCATAATATGCCTCCCTCAACCATAAAACTCCCCAAAGATTTCACAATTGTGTCTGGCTCTTCACCCTGTGAACACTGACTTCCCATCTTTGCTCCTTTAGGTATACTCACGCATCTTTTGTATGTGTTTCTGCAGCTATAAGACACTCCAAAGTTAGCACTATCTAATGAAACCTCTTGTAGGTAGGTAGGATCCCTGAAAGCATATTCCAGTTGGTTTGAGGGTTCAGCAGACAAAAAGATATTTTTAAAAAGTTAACAAGGAATTGGTTTAGGGGTTTGGGAGCTAAAAAGATGTTTTAAAAAGTTAGCAAGGTCTAATACAGCATGAGACGATCCTATCACTTGTATCAATTATTTCCTCAAAGAGTAATGTCAGCTAGAGGTGTGGCTAGAAGGTACAACCTTATTCAACTCTATGGTCCACAATCATTGTTCATAAACCATCCAATGTCCTCATCCTGGGATGCCACTTTGGGCTATCATGTATCTCCCCAGCCAAGGGCTGAGGGCAGGGGCAGCTTGCATCACTTTGCCCAGACCCGAGCCAATGGAAATAGGGCCATGCTTTCTCCTGCACCTGATGCTTGACTCAAGTTGATTCTCTGGCTCTGAGAGGCTCTCAAGCTCTACTGCAGCCACTACCTCTCAGTCAGGCACATCTGGCTGCTGAAAATGCCCTGGGCTGGGTGAACCAACTCTACGCTCAGTCAGTGCACTTCTTGCAGGGAGAAATATACACAGTGTGCTATCTGGGAGGATTGTTGCCTGTCCTGGGACAAGCCAAATTCTTTTCACTTGGGCCATTCTTCCTCCATCTCCACTGATGGAGATGTCTCTGAAGCTCCTAGGGGCTGCCTGGACCCAACATACACTAGAGGGATTAATAGATTGCTGGGGCTCTGGTCACCCTGCACAACCCTCACATGCAGGCAACCTCCACTACCCAGTGAGGGAGAAAGTGGCTTGGGTGTCTCACTGATGAACAGCAGGCACAAGGGCAGCACCTGTACCTCTTGCACCCTTCTGGGGAATTGCTGTTCAGGCCTTATTACCTTTTAGCATCTCCCAAGTGCTGACTCTGGCTTCTTGTCATTTGTTTTCCCTCAGAGTTCTAGCTACGCCCAAATATTGCTACATATGTTTTTTCATAGCCCAGGCAGGCCCTCGTGGGTGACATATCTCTTCTTGATTGCATTAGCTTTTTAAAAATAATTATTTATTTATTTTTATTTTATGTGCATTGGTATTTTGCCTGCATGTCTGTGTGAGGATGTCAGATCTTGGAGTTAGAGACAGTTGTGAGCTATCATGTGGGTGCTGGGAATTGAACCCGGGTCCTCTGGAAGAGCAATAGGTGCTCTTAACCACTGAGCCATCTCTCCAACCCGGATTGCATTAGCTTTTATGGACCTGATTGACACTCTGGTCCAAGTCATTCCAGAGCCTCTCCTACCTCATAAAGATCAGGACCCTCTGTGGAGCTTGGCAAAGCCACCAAAGCCTCTATCAGTTCCAAGGTCCCTGCTGAATTAACTTCCTTTTTAAACTGTCCAGTGAACACAGTCCTATCCAGCCTGGTTAGCTGGGTATCAAACACTGCCTCCCTCATGCCCAGGTCCCTCACTGTATTAGTTACCTTTTCTCATCTATTTGATAAAATACATGACAAAAACAAGTTAAGAAATCTAGGACTTATGCTGGCTTACAGTTTGAGAGGATATAGGCCAGCAAGGTGGGAAGGGCACAGTGCTCAGAGTGAGAAGTTAAATGAGGGAAAGTGCCTCTCATAGTGTTTGACACGAAAGGGAAAGTTAGCCATACAACAGCACTTTCACTTGATACTACCCCAGATATATGGGTCGTCCTGTACGGTGTGCCATGGGAGCCTCTTGACCTTCTTGGGCACCTTCCACCATAGCTGGAAGGTAAAAGGACCAGGGTAGAACGGCTCTGGGAGGGACAGGTACTTAGGTGGGGCTCATGTTACTTTCCTGCTGTCTGCATTCCTTGCTGACCCTGTGGGGGCACAATCCCCCTCCGCCCCGCATGTTCGGTACCATGCCCCAAAGCCCCGGATGCTCTCCCAGAAGCAGATACGTGTCGGCTCCAACCACTTGGAAGAATTCATTAGGACATTCTGCGATATGGTGCTGAAACCAGAGGCTTGCTCTGGCGGGCCAGGGGTGGGCAAGTCTCATCCCTGTTGAACTTCTGCAGCTGATAAAGGCAGGGTCTGCTGGCAGAAGTCATTTTTCACTGGGCCATCTGCATCCAGTCAAGCAGAACTTGTCTTTTTGAGAAAGCTACTCGGCAGCCTCGACCCGGTACAACCTTCTCCCGATGGATCGGGCACTGCTCCTGGTGCCGGGTCAGGAGGGCTGGACGGTGTCAACAAACCGGGGTCATCATAATATACATGGAAACATTGAAGTGGCTGGGTGTTTATGTGGCTGATGCCCTGTTGCTTTTTATCAGCTCGAGTTATTGCCAACGAAGCTCCGTGTTAGCTCGTCTATAAATCTTCTGAGCAGTGTTTTTATTTTCTGAATTTTGCCATCGCGGTTATCAGCTTTTATCACCTGTTTATGTAGAGCCCATTACTACTTTTTCTAGCTGCCTTGTTCCCCTCCTTTCTCACCCACTGTTCTCCTTCCCTGTGTCTCTTACTTCACTCTTACAGGTTAGAAACCCCCAGTTGAGCAATTGGTGTGGAGTCTTCTATTGCCATCTACAAAGTTCATGGTTGAGAACCATACAATCTAGTTGCAAAAGAGAAACAAAAACAAAAAAAAACCAAACAGAACTCCTAAACCTTGCAACCTGACCCCCTACAATGTTTTAAGTAAGTTTATGAGTTTGTCTTGGGCCACATTCATAGCTGTTCTTGGGGTGCACTAGGTCTATGGGCTACAGGTTGGAGCTATCGGAGTCTGTTCTCAAACCCAGAGCTTTGTGCATGCTGAGCAGGTACTCTGCCTTTAACCTGCGTCCTCAGCCCTGCATCCTGTCCTTTTGATGCTCAAGATCTCTTGGCAGATCCTGAGGGGACATCCTGCAGGACACTCTCTTTGTCTGCAGCCCTACATATAGAGGGCTACAGGGTTCAGAGGCTTTAGGGGGACACAGAAGATGGACCAAGTATTGGTCATAAAATCCACCTCTCCCACCTGGTTGGACTGTCATAAAGTCAACACCTAGAGCAGTGTTCCAGGTGCTCATGGGACATGCTTTCAGAACTGAGTGGCTGAGAGGGCTCTGTCCCTTGATGTGATCCGCTGCTGTCCATAACTGGAGAAGAAGCATACCCCAGTAGTTGGTACTGCCGTATTCTATCATTAGACAGTTTCTACTGACATTCTGGAGACATAGATATTTAAACAGAGCCAAGGAGTGATATCATTCCCTCTATAACCTGCAATGAGAGGGCTCTAATCTAATCCATTTAGCAGACATTGTTGCAAACTTCCTGAGTGTTCAACACCTAGATTAGTGCTGAATCAGGTGTTGCCCTCCTCCTCAGGGGCTCAGTCTTAAAGAAAGGCAGAAACACAAACAGGTGATGCACACAGTCACCAAGGATCAACACTGAGCTTTGCCTAAAGAGGTCAGGGAAGCTTTAGCAGGGTAGTTTTTGAGTCTCAAAGTTGCAGAGCAAGTCTTTTGAAAGGGAAAAAAGGGAAGGAATTTCCAGGCTGAGAGAACTACAAAAATTAAAAGGACAGGTAATTTCTTGATCTGCTCAGAGTCAGAGTAGGAAACCACAGGACCAGTGTCAAAAAAGACGCTGTTTTGCTTTGTTTCTTCAGGGCTGGCACCCTAGGAGTCTTCAGAGCTGGCTTCCACAGGCTTGTTAATAGGAGCCAAGCTACCTATTCTGACAGGCTGCTCAGGAAACTCATCAGCAGGAACAGCTGGCCCAAGAGAGGCCATCCAGTCAACTCCAATTGAAATATTTACACAACAAGAATTGGTAAGTGCTTCAAAATGGGATTGCTTGTTTGACACCCAGCCACACTCCCAGAACCAAAGCAGCCTGATCCCAGGGTTGCTCTCTGTGTGGTAGGTACTTCCAGACCATCTCCGCAACAAGCCTATTTTATTAGTCAATGATTCCTCTGCCAGGAAGGTAGTTCCTTGTAAGCGCATAATTTCACAGGTAGAGTCAAAGAGAGAGGGAAAAAAAGAAGTCAATTCCCTCTTTCTTTGAAGATGCTGTGTTCAGCAGAGTCTGTGCTTCTGCTTAACAGCTTGTGTCCTTATGCTTCCTCGAACGTGCCATTCTGACACCTCCTTGGTGTTCAACCCATGAGACAGTTTCCTTTGAAAGCCTTGGTTTCTTGGCTGGTGGGCAATCCTTGAACAGGAGAGTCTTTCCTAGCTGGGCTGGGCTGGTCCCACATGACTTCAGCTCCATTACTATACAGGAAAAGACTGGTTTGCCCAAGAACTATCTTCCATCTTTTCAGTCACTGGGTACCATGTCTTGGGATCTCTGGCCACAAGCAGTCAGTTGTGCCCATCCAATATGATAGAAATAATCAAACAAAGATGTTTAAATCGGACTCAGTGATCAGTGGTGGGCAGGGGACACATCTTTTACCATCCCTAGAAACTTGTTTTCTTCACCTGCACCATGGGACTAACAAACTCAACTCACTAAGGTGAGGGTGAGTCCTGTTAGAATTTAAGGAGCTCTTGTGCAAAGTGTATGGTCTTCCTAGTCAAGGTCACCTTCTCCCTCTCTACTCCACCCTTGACCACTTCTGTTTCCTTCCTCATCCTCACTTAGTGCTAGTAGTGACTGATGCTGATTTAAAACACACACACACACACACACACACACACACACACACACACACACAGCACACACCTTAGACCTAGTGTCTCCATCTGTTTTCTGTTGGCATAGCAGCTATGGCCTAGCTGAATGCCATGGACTGAGCCATTTATAAGGAATAAAGGTCCAACTGGCTCAGGGTTCTGAAGGCTGATCTGGTGAGGTCTGGCTAGTTGGTGGAGACTTCCTTCCATCGTCTTTCTGTACGCTGTGAATATGTGTTGCTCTCATTGGTTGATAAATAAAGCTGTTTTGGCCAATAGTCAGGCAGAATAAGTGAGGTGGTACATTCAAAGTGAAGATGGAGATGAAGAATAGTGAAGTCGAGGAGACATGATCCACCCAAGCAACAAGATGTCAGAGAACTGGTAAGCCACAGGCCACGTGGCAATGCATAGATTAATAGAAATGGGTTAATTTCAATGTAAGAGCTAGCTAGTAATAAGCCTAAGCCATCGGCCAAACATTTATAATTAATATAAGCCTCTGGGTGATTATTTGGAAATGGCTGTGGGGCAGGACAGAGAAAAACCTCTGTTTACACTTCCTGGAACCCCAAGCTGGTGCAGGGTTTCACACTGCAAGACAGAGAGCCTCCTGCTTACTTCTCTCCTTCTGTCATAAAGCAGATGTGTCAGTCAAGGTTCTCAAGACTGAAAAAAATATATATGAAGGATTTATTAAATTGGCTTATGCAACAAGGTTAGAAAAGTCCACCAACAGATGCCTCACATCTGGAAGGTGGAGAACCTGATAGTTACTTCCAATCTATGAGGCTGGTGTACTTCTGCAGTCCCAATCTGATGTTGAAGGCCTGGAGGGGTCTTAGAAGACCACTGGTCCTCAGGCCATGTTGGAAGTCCAGAAAAGCTGCTTCTAATACCAGCAAGGCAGTCATCATCATCATCATCATCATCATCATCATCATCATCATCATCAGCAGCAGCAGCAGCAGCAGCAGCAGCAGCAGCAGCAGCAGCAGCAATGGGATAAATTAACTCAGCCGTGGAAAGACCAACCAAGCAAAAGGCATGTAATCTTCCTTCTTCCATTTCCTTGTAATCTGGGCTGCTACAAGAAGGTGGCATCCACATTTGGGGTGGAGCTTCCTATACCAATTAAAGCAATCAAGACAATTCCTTATAAATGTGCCCACAGGTCAATCTAATTTCTCTCAATTGAGGCTCTCTGCTCAGGTGATTCTAAGTTGTGGGAAGCAGACACTTGAAACTAACCATTACAGCCATGGTCTCATTGACTAGGGTCCCATCTTTATGGCCTGTGTAACCCCCAAGCCTAATGCACAAATACTGTAGCTAGAGTTGTTTCAACCCTCCTCAGTTCTTCTAGTGGGGCTTGGATGGTGTGGACCTTCAAACCGTGTCCTCTACCTACATTTCTTTGTTGAATTTTAATAGAGAACATTTGCCAGATGAGGGCAATTGTCAGTTACCATGTGGGGAAAGGACTCACACTATAGCTGTACAGCCATATGCTCTAAGCTCTTTGCATCTGAAAACAGTGGGCAGGAAGAGAGATGATGTCATGTCTTTGTGGAGGAGTGCATTTAAGGTGTTGAACAATTTGCACAGCCCATTGTGAGCTCTTGACAATGAGGAGCCACTACTATTTTAAGTTGCTAGAACCGAACAGAATTGAAAAGATTCTGAGGGTTAAAGGACTGGGGAGCTGAAAGGAAACTTGTAGCCCAGTCTCCTTGTACAGAGAGAGACCAGGGTGTGGTGATACATTGTGTCCCCTAATATATTGTGTACCCTAATAAAACTTACCTGAGGTCAGAGAATAGAACAGCCACTAGATGGACATAGAGGCCAGACAGTAGTGGCACACACCCTTAATCCTAGCATTCTGGAGGCAGTGATCCATCCAGATTTCTGTGAGTTTAAGGCCGCACTGGAAACAGAGCCAGGCGTGGTGGCACACACCTTTAATCCCAGGACTTGAGATCTCAGGTCTTGCTTGGGAAAGACACATGCCTTTAATCCCAGGAAGTGATGGCAGGAAGCAGAAAGGTATATAAGGCATGAGGACCAGGAACTAGAAGCTTTTAAGCTTTTAGGCTTTTTTTAGTCCTCATTCCAGTGAAGACTCAGAGGCTTTCAGGTTGAGGAAACAAGATCAGCTGAGGAGTTGGTGAGGTGAGGTTGGCTGTGGCTTGTTCTGTCTCTGATCTTTCCAGCTTTCACTCCAATACCTGGCTCCCAAGTTTTTTTCTATTAATAAGACCTTTGAAGATTCGTGTTACACTAGGGCTCTGTCATTAGCAGAGCCAGGACTAAGTCTAGGCACCCAAGCTCAGTGTAGCGTTCATTGGTTCTAATCAGCAGGAAGTGGTGACTCCTCGTGTTGGACCCTCTTTCATCTTATGAAAGCTGGGGAACCAATCCCCCGAAAAGGTCATTAATATTGGGATTTTGTTTGGAGCTAATTAGGGATTCACATGGCTGTGTTCCGCCAGGGATTGATTAGCTGTGAGACGGGGCAGGGTTTGTTTCTGGGAATATGGAAGCTGCTACATGCTGCCTCCACCACAACCTCGAGGGGATCGGAGTCCTCAGAGTTGATGGGGTATATATCATACACAAAACTGGCTGCCTTGAGCCAAATACAAATACAAGATGAGACTCAAAGCTGGAATTTCAGGTCCCTCCAAAATGAAATGAAGCATTTCAGCAGGTAAGACAAAGCTGGGGAAGTTGGCAAAAATCAAATAGCCTCAAAATGAATGTGTTTGGAGCACAGTATTGACCATATGTAAAGTACATAAAGACACCGAAAAAATTGATGGGGTGACTTTTCTCCCTTGGTCTTTTCCCTGTGTTTATCTTGGCCATTGAAAATCTTCCTGTAGGTGCTGGCCTCATTTTTGTGTTCTTTGGCCCTTATTTTTATCTAAACCATGCAGGGTGAGAAGATGAGTGTGGAAGTCTTGCCCACCCCTCTGTCCTCAGCACTATCTTCACACTCACTCCTAGTTAGGGTAACAGAAGAGTGAAAAAAAAAATTCCTCCGAGCCAAGCAGTCCTGGTTTGTGTCCAGCTCTGCCACAGTCATGTGATCCTCAGTAAGTCACTTGGCCTCTTGAAATCTCATCCAAAACGGAAATAATAATGGTACCTGTCTAGATCCATCTGGATCCGATCAGAAGACAGAAGCCACACAGAGATGAAACAGAGGAGGTTTGATCCGAAGCTATATTAAAATATAACAGGTGATTAACCATAACACGTGAGGATAACTTATCCGAGCAGGGCAACTTGGAATGTGGAGGCCTCCCTTCAGGCTAGGGTTCACACTGGACTAGAAACAGCATGATTTCAGCTCAGTTGGGGGAGAAATTTGTTGGGTTATCTGGGCCAGAGCTGATCCACAGTCCCTGGGCACAGGAAGCAGAACTTCCAGGTAAAAATGAGTAGGTTCAGGGAGTTGTGATGTTGAGAATCTGCTTCCCAGCAGGGAGACACCTGCTCTAGGAATATTGTGCTGATGTGAAGGGCATCCTGGGGAGTTGAGGAAACAGTTCAATTGATAAAGTGCTTGTCTCAGAAGCATGAGGACCACTTGATTTTGATCTCTGGAACCCATATTCAGAATAAGCCAGACATAGTAGCACACACTTGTAATCCCAGCTTTAAGGAGATGGGAAAGGCCTGGGCCAGTCTGGCGTAATTGGTGAGATTCAAGCCAATGTGTGTGTGTGTGTGTGTGTGTGTGTGTGTGTGTGTGTGTGTGTGTGAGAGAGAGAGAGAGAGAGAGAGAGAGAGAGCACATACACACATTAAAAATATTAAGAGGATCATGGGAATCAATCTTCTAGGACATAGGCAGGTCAAGGCTGGTGTGTGTATGTGTGCGTGCCTGAAAGTGTACTGCTGTACCAGTGAGGCCATGGCAATGTGGTCTCTAGGTTTCAGCCCACACTGAGAGGTCGTTCAGTGCCTGGGCATTCTGGAGGCTGGATGGGACAGAAGGCCACTGGATGCCCTCACTTAGGCAGAGGGAGTATCATAAGGTGACAGAAGGAAGCAAATACATCCAAACCATGCCCTCTTTCTCTAGCGCCCTCTATTGACGAAATATAGCATTGCCTGTAAAGAAGTGATGAAAATGTCCAGTCTCATAATTCAGAACAGGTTCTGAAGGGATAACTCAGAGATGAGAGGCAGTGAATTGACTGACTAACACATGGCCTCATAGAACTCTTTGGGAGACTAAGTGAAGGATGCCAGATAGAGTTCATAGCACAACGCCCAATAATATTCCAGGCATGGAATCTGTTCTCTCAACTACTTTAGGGCAGGCACATCAACCCACATTGCTCAAGATGTGTTTTGAGGTCTTTAGGTCAGGTGCATTTTATGTGGTGATAATGAATAAGACTTAATTTCCAAATCTTGAGGATAATTAAGTTATAGGAGCCCATTAAAAGCCACCTGCCCCATCCCCAGTTTTCAGATAAAGCCCAGAAAGGTAAAAGACATTACCCATGGTCATCAGTGACTTGGTACATCTGACAGTGACTCAGCAATGCCTTTACCCTACTCTTTCCATCATCAAATAATTTAAACTAATCCTACCCAAGGGTGGTGGTGGGGCAGACTGTACAGCAAATTGAGCCAATTAAAGTAAAATAACATAAATTCAATAAATTATCCACTATAGCAATTTGGTTTATTCTGGGAATAACAGATGTAACTTTTAGGGTCACTGTTTTCTACTCTACAGGGAAAATAATTACCTTTGTAAACTTAAAATACTTTCAACAAAACACTTGTAACATTTTCCTCAATCAAACATAAAATAAATAGAATGTTTCTACATGTTTGTATTTGTGTTTTAGTCTTTTCAGACATGTATAAGAGAACATATTGGGTTAGTGGCTTATAAGTACTACAAGTTTATTTCCCATGATTCCAGGCACTGAAAAGTCCAAGATCAAGATTTAGCCAGATTTGGCATCTGGAGAGAGCAAAAAAAAAATTTCATAATAAAAAAAAAATCTTTTTCTTTCGAGACAGGATTTCTCTGTGTATCCCTGGCTGTCTTGGAACTCATACTGTAGACCAGGCTGGTCTCCAACTCAGAGATCTGCCTGCCTCTGCCTCCTGAGTGCTGAGATTAAAAGCTTGTGCTATTACCTCCTGGCCATAATAAAAAATTTCTAAAAGTCAAATGCAAAGTCTTTTCCCTTTTTGAGATAGGCTATTACTATGTTGTTCATTAAACTTACAGTCCTCTTACCTCGGCCTTCCAAGTGTGGACATCACAGGTGTGTGTCATCACGACCTGCTGCCAATAGCATTATCTATGTATCTATGTATCTATGTATCTATGTATCTATGTATCTATGTATCTATGCATCTATGTATCTATGTATCTATGTATCTATGTATCTATGTATGTATGTATGTATGTATGTATCTATCTATCTATCTTCTATCTATCTATCTATCTATCTTCTCTCTGTCTATATGTATATAAAACTAATTAAATTTTTTTCTTGTATGTGCATATATGTTTTGCCTGTATGCATTTCTGTGCACCACATGCATGCTAGTGCCTATGAAACCAGAAGGGGACATCAGATCCCCTGTGACTGGAATTACGGCCAGCTGTGAGCCACCATGTGGGTGCTGGAAATCAAACCCTGGTGTTTTGGAAGAGCAGCCAGTGTTCTTAACTGCTGACCCATCTCTCTAGCCCCTAAAAATGTAAAGCTATTTATTTACCACTGTTCAACATTATTTACAACAAAGTAAGCAATGTACAATTAGATATTAGACAACATTCTAATATAAGAAAATTATTTTCCTGGCTTCTCAACAATAACCCAGCCTATCAGTAAAGTGAGGCTGGGCAAAGCAAGAACATTCAGATCAATAATTTATAATATCAATTTTACTTAATAGCACTCTTAATGTAATAGACACCAAGTAGTTTTTTAGGTGGAATCATGCAAGGATGTCACTTGTCACCATTGCTGTTTAAAAGAGGTTAGGAGTGCTGGCAGCAACTCCTCAGAAAAAAACAGACACAAGAGATAATGTCATAGTAGAAGATGCAAACCCATCAAGGTCTCAAACAGACCAAAGAAAGCAGGGGAGAGCACACCCAGAATGTTAGCCTTTTGTAGGTTTCATAAGAGACATCTAGTTGACCTAATGAAGAGATCCAAGAGGGACTAGTGAAAGAAAATTAGTCTTATACCCTCAAATACCAGAAGATCCATTAAAATGGGTGTTGCCTTGTGTATTGTTTCTGAGACAGTATATACACACATGCAGGTATGTATTTTATATGCTGATATAATTTATAGTTTCCATTTTAACAGATACACATGTACATATGTGTGCAAAATAATTTCACATGAGAAAAAGCTAACATTACCTCAGTGATTCAGAAGTATGTTCATCTATACTAATAATTGTGTTTATTATTATATTTTCATCTTCAAGAGCACACTTACACAAACACATAAAGTTTCCCAAAGTTTGCTTTAGTTTTTAAAAACAAATATTCAATTTAGTGCAGTAAAAAAAAGTCAATATATCACCTAAGGCTGAGGGGTCATTTCAGAAAAGGGGTAGAAAGATTTTAAGAGCCAGAGGGACAGGGGTTTTGTTGTGAGATCCTGTCTCCTAGGAATAGTAGAAGCTACACCCGTAAAGTCTCACCAACATAACTGCTTAAACATGGGCTGAATAAGGACAATAATAGACACGACAAAGTCGATGAGGGAAAGCCCATGGGACCTCAACCATACACAAAGAACCACACGCAACCAATGAACGCTGAGAGCTGGAGGAATAGTTTTCTTCAGAGAAGAACACACCAACTGGTTATCCAATACAAGGTGGTCAACACTGAAAACAAGTAATAAGATAAAGATTGATCAGGTCATATTTATGTATTTAGGAATATATATGTGTACAACAACAATTAATGAAAACAGAGGCTATGAATTTGAAAGAGAGTAAGGAGGGGTACATGGGAGGGTTTGGAGGGAGAAAGGGGGAAAGCGGTGTAATTATATTAGAATCTCAAAAAAATGAAAGAAGTAACTTTTAAAACCCAATACCTGAGGGGCTAGAGTGATGGTTCTGTGGTTAAGATCACTTACTCCTCTTGCAGAGGACCTAAGTTCAGTTTCTCACACCCACATGGTAGCTCACAACTGTCTGTAACTCTAGTGCCAAGGGCTCTGATGCCCTCCTTTGGTGTCTGTGAGCACAGCATTGTGTTGGTGCATAAACACAAATGCAGGCAAAGCACTCATACACAAAATGGAAATAAATAAATTAAAAAAACCCCAATATATCAGTTTTTCCATGAGCTCCAAATAATGCTTATAAGTTATTTATAGAGCTGGCACAATGCACAAATCTTTGGCTAGTGTTTGATTTTATTTAAAAAATTGATTTTACACTCTCTGTCTCTCTCTCTCTCTCTTTTTTTTTCCAGAGCTGAGGACCGAACCCAGGGCCTTGTGCTTGCTAGGCAAGCGCTCTACCACTGAGCTAAATCCCCAACCCCTGATTTTACTCTCTTTAACATTTAAAGGCATATTTATACACAACACATTCATGTTACTTTTAACACTTTACTTATCTGATTCAACAAAGAAAAACTTCCTGAGGACTGCAATAATTCTTTTCAATCCAGGAAACTCATAAATATGCTGAATCTCAAGCCCTCTTCAAACTTGTATATAAATTTAATCAGAGTTCAACTTAAATACTGCTATGAATATTAATCATTCATTATATTTTTAAAAAGAGTTGTAAGATTTGCCTGCCAGTTCTAATAAGCTAAATTCTTTAAGCGCTATACTCAACCTGTGAAATGGGTACAGACACCATGACCTGCAAATAGTAATATTTGTATCTAATTTTCTTACCATTATTATATTTCTGTATTAAAAAGTTCTCCAGGTTGCATGAATAGGGACACTTGGGACACTCTTTTAGGAGATGACCCCACTATTTAACACTTTGGGGCTACCTTTGACCTGGTGAAGTGCTGGCTCCAAAGTCGCCCTGGATACTGAGGGGAGCCACTGATTTACACTTATGGCTGAGTATTTTAGGCTGTCCAGATGGCGGGCACTCTTTTGAGTAGGTTGGCTTGTTAACTATGGGAGACTGAAGAGGAGATGCCCAGGAGCCATTGGGTCACTGGGCCATGTCTGGGGTTCTTGTGTGTTGTGAGATAATCTTTTTGTACACTGTAAAGATGTGTCTCTGCCTAAGGCACCTTCTGATCAGTTTGATGAAGAGCTGAATGGCCAATAGCTAGGCAGGTGAGAATAGGTGGGACTTCTGGGGAAAGAGAGGACTCTGGGAAGAAGAGAGGCAGAGATGCCAGGGAGACATGGAACAAGTTGGACATACAGAGTGGGAGAGAGGTAAAAGCCATATGGCAGACTGTAAATTAATAGAAACAGGTTAATTTGAATTATATGAGGCAGGTAAGACAAGCCTAAGGTAAAGGCCAAGCTTTCATATTTAATAATAAGGCTCTGTGTTATGATTTGGGGGCTGGCAGCTGACAAGAAAGCCTTACAACATGTGATGTCCAATATCTGGCCATGTATATCCACATAAGGCCTGAGAAAGCTAAAAAAAAAAGTTCTGAGCATGGAGTCAGATGACGTTTCTTGATGACCTTGGTCTCTTGGGTAGGCCCTATGCTCTCAATGTACAGAGGCACAGCTCTTTTAAGAGGCCCTGTTGTGCAGCTGAGTGCTTGAGTATCCTGCACTGGGTACAAATGCCTTTTGCAGGCAGACACAACAAATTCCTAGAGCTGGGGCAGGTAAATGCAGCTCTGGCCTGGTACCCACCAGCATGAGGCTAGGCTCTCACAGAACCAAGGGGATGGAGCCCAGTGCCACTCATGATGATAGCCTGGCAGTTTAAGATTTGGCTCATGCGGGCTGGAGAGGTGGCTCAGAGGTTAAGAACACTGACTGTTCTTCCAGAGGTCCTGAGTTCAATTCCCAGCAACCACATGGTGGCTCCCAGCCATCTGTAATGAGATCTGGTACCCTCTTCTGTATACATAATAAATAAATCTTTAAAAAAAAGATTTGGCTCATGCAGTCAGAGAATGCTGTAGGCGCTTAGTAAAGCCAGGTCCAGATTAAAAAAAACCTCTAAATAGGTATAAAATGTTTAAAAATGTGCCTAGATGCTAAAGAAAGAAAAAAATGGGTATAGACAATCATAGAAAAAATAATTTAAAAATAATAAAGTCTTTAAAAAAGAGTTAAGTAATATAAAAAGAATAAACTACATAAAGATGGGAAATACACAGGGTATCTAGATCCTGTATAATACTTTGTTGACTTTAAATTTATTGAATGCTGATGAGTGAAGAGCAAATGCTGCTGAGAGACATTGGACTGTAGAAAAATGCTAAATCAAACCANCATACATGTTTTAAGAATTTCTTAACTTCAGAGTGGAAGTCAGAAAATATGTTGTGTTGGGGAAACAAAATGCTATGGATTCCTTCAAAATTAATGAAGACTAGATTTGACCAGGGGAGACCTCTTGAAAATCTTGGCTACAGACATAAAGAAAAAAAAAAAAACAAGAAAAACTACAAGACAGGTGATTTATATGCTGATCCCTCTACATACAGCTCTGATACTGGATGAGACATGATAAATCTTGTTGGCTACAGAGTCCTCATGACTTATTATTACATGCCATCCTTTCATATGGCATGGATAGAGGTTTGGTTATACAGTCCAAATAGACTTATAGAGTTAGATGCCTTTTACCTCCTCAAACATAGAACAGAAAATCATCTTTAGCTGACTTGTGCTCACCACACATTTCATATTTGCATTAATGCAGACATATATGTTACTTTAAAAGTTTATGTGTTTTCAGAAAAAAGGACTGGACACCAATGAAGACAAGTACTCCAGGTGATCCAGCCTCTCCAAATGCCTCTGTTACAGTTTCCTCAAAATTTTGTATCCAGAACAACTTCAAAGCTGCTAACTGAGATGGTCTAGCCTTATAGACTATCCAGCCAGGACTTCAGATAAGTTCTACACTTTCCCACCACACAGAGACTAAACAAAAAAATAACACATGTAGCTCTCCCAGGACTTGAGCATTATCCAAATTTTCTCAGGGTCCCCTAAAGATGCCATTGCTCCCAGACAAAAGGAAGCAATCTAGAGAACATGACACCCACATTTCCAAGAGGTGGAGTGGGTGGTTTTAGTCATTTGGTGGGTTATAAATGTTTGTCATTGTTTAGGGTGGTTAATTGCAAGCTGTTATTGTTCATGATTATGGAAAAAACTAAGCAAAGGAGAACAGATTTAGGGATCTCATTCTGAAAAGAAAAAAGGGGGAAATAAAAGAATGATGGGAAAAGGGTAGGTTATTGAATCTACTTTTAAACTAAAACACAACTGCTAGTCAAATATTTTACATTGGTATGATTTTTGTATATTGATGCAAATTTAAAGGTTGTTTTTGTTATACTGTATATATGTTTCTATACTTGTTTAAAGTATTTTTGTATATTGATACAAATTTAAGGTTATTTTTGTTATACTGTATATATGTTTCTACTCTTTTTAAGGTATTGTGCCTATGCAGCTCACTTAACAATACAGTGTAAACTACTAGTCCTTGAAAGCTATTATTACAAACTACTTAGGATAATTAAGAAATGCAGTTTAGTAGTTAGTCATCTATAACAATCAAACTTGTAGTCATGTTAGGCATATTTTCAAGGTTAAATAGAAATATATTTTAGATAGAGAGATGGTCTTCAAACACTTCAGAGATCTACAGAATATGATATTTAAGACATTTTATTTATTTATTTATTTGTTTGTTTGTTTATTATGTATACAGTGTTCTGTCTGCATGTATCCCTGCAGGCCAGAGGAGGGCACCAGATCTCATTACAGATGGTTGTGAGCCACCATGTGGTTGCTGGGAATTGAACTCAGGACCTTGGGAAGATCAGTCTGGATTCTTAACCGCTGAGCCATCTCTCCAGCCCTAGACATTTTAATAACATAAGGCTTTTCATGACAGTAAGACACATCTGCTCCTGACAGCACCAATTTACTTCAAAAAAGGATGATGGGCATCAAAGAATCTCCATATGTGTTGTGGAATATTAATTATAGATGTGTTACATTTGTTCATGCTATAGAACATTTGTTTAATGATGCAAAGATGTGTTGCATTCTTTTATGTTCCAGTTGTTTAACTCTGTGTGATACTTTGTCTGTCTAAAACACCTGATTGGTCTAATAAAGAGCTGAATGGCCAATAGGCAGGCAGGAGAAAGGATAGACAGGGCTGGCAGGCAGAGAGAATACATAGGAGGAGAAATCTGGGAAGAAAAGTTCAGATAGGAGAAAAGAAGGAGAGGAAGACATCAGGGGCCAGACACTCAGCTATAAAACAAGCCGTGGAATAAGAAGTAAACAAAGCTATATAGAATAGAGAAAGATAAAAGTCCAGAGGAAAAGATAGATGGGATAATTTAAGAAAAGCTGGCTAGAAATAAACCAAGCTAATTCTGAGTATTTATAAGTAAGAATAAGCCTCTGTGTGTGATTATTTGGGAGCTGGGTGGCAGCCCCTCAAAGAGTAAAGAGTAAATAAAAACCAACTACACTTATGGAGTTTTCTTTTAATGTGGCAAAGCTTAGTCATTTGGGCAAGAAACTACCCTTGACTCAACAGCTGACAGTATGCTTTCCAAATTGAATAAGCAGGACACAAAAGAAAATGACTGTCAAACTTTGCCAAGACAAGGTAGGACAGTCCCTCAAAATTCCAGCTTCACAAAACATCTGTCAGATATTCTAGGTCTGTAGGCCAAAGATGGATGTCCCAACATTGCAGAGGAACCTTGGGTGACTGTCCAGGCTGCCAGCTCTTTCTGTCATTTCTGTAATTTTGAAAGTTGCTTGCTCTGGACTTCCTATTTACTCAGGTAATATATTTTTGGCTCTATGATGGATTGAAGACTAGATAGTTACAGTTACAGTTTTCCTTAGTTATGATAGAAGCAAATTATATATAAAATTTTGAACTTACCAAGATAGGATAGATAATAGAGTAATTTCTCTGGCTTGCCAAATAGAAATGAACTGGACATTGTGAATGTAATTCTTACCTGACAACTATTTTTACTGTATGTAGTTTTACTGTGTTAGAGTTAAAACCTTTCCTTTTTAATTAGACAAAATGGGGGAATGTTGTGGAATAAACTTTTTGTACACTGTAAAGATATGTCTCTGCCTAAGGCACCTTATGATTGGTTTAATAGAGAGCTGAATGACCAATAACTAGGCAGGAGAGAATAGGCTGGACTTCCAGGGAAAGAGAGGACTCTGGGAAGAAGAGAGGCAGAGATGTCAGTGAGACATGCAACAAACAATATAGAGTGGGAGAGAGGTAAAAGCCACATGGCAGAATGTAGATTAATAGAAACAGGTTAATTTGAGTTATAAGAGGTAGATAGAACAATCCTAAGGTAAAGATCACACTTTCATAATTAATAATAAGTCTTCATGTCATTATTTGGGGGCTGGCAGCCAACAAGAAAGTCTGACAACACTTGTAAGTATCAAATCCATGGTAAATTCTTAATCTAGTGATTGGTGTATAGTAAATGCTTACAAAATATAAGCAGTTTCAACAGGGCGGTTACCCTGGGCTCCCCTCACCCAACATCCAAAGAATAGCCCATTCCTGATAATCATAACTCTAAATCTAAGTCCTTTACCAGCACCTCCACTTGTGTACAGCCATGGTACCTTATTACCTTTCTCTGGACCATTGTCATAACTCATAACTGTTCTCTTTATCACCAGTCTTGTCCCATCTAAGCTATATTGGTCCAACAGCCAAGAGTGATTTTTCCAAAATGAAAATCATCCCACTCATTACCCACAGCCCTTAGGATAAAACTTCAGTTTAGGATAAAGCCAGAGGTTCATGTGATCCTTGCCACCAGCCCTTACCTTGTAGCCTTTCTCAACTATTCACCGCTCCAGGCCTGACTCTGATTTCTGTCACCTTTAAGCTTTGGTCATAACCTCTATCTGAATCCCTTCTAGTATAGCCTCCTCCACCTCTACTTCTCCCAAATATGTCTTGTTCATCTAGATCTCAGCCTTAAGAGAAACATTTCCTGATCCTCAAAGCTGATATTCCTGTCACTTCTTATATGACCCTATATTTCACCTATTATGACACTTACCACAGCAACTCAGACTAAATCCCTGATGGCAGGTAGAATGATGGCCGCTGAAGATGTCCAACCCAGTCCCTAAAAGTTAGGGATAGGAACCAAATAGATACAAATTTTAAGACGGTTGATTGGGGTGGGCTCAAAATGAATCAAAGTCCTGATAAGAAAACAAGGAGGTAGGAGAGTCAGAATCCAAGAAGGAGCTACAACAGAAAAAATAGTGCTGCGTGATGGGGGAACTTGAGGTAAAGGGTGGGGGAAGTTTTAGAAGCCAGACCAGGCCCCAGGACACATTGTCCCCCTGAGCTTCTGAGAAAACCCCAAGGCCCCAGGACACATTGTCCCCCTGAGCTTCTGAGAAAACCCCAAGGCCCCAGGACACATTGTCCCCCTGAGCTTCTGAGAAAACCCCAGCCTGCTTGCCTTCAGCCCAGTGAGAAACATTTTGGACTCTGCTGATCTCTAAAACTACAACATGATACATTTTTATTTGTCTTAACCACATGGTTATTTGTTGTGGTAGCAACAGGAAACTCATACACCCCTTGTGGATTTTGCTCATCTCTCTTTAACACCCAAAACAGTTGCTGCCCCATATTATGTGCTTAATAGTATGTGACAGGATACTCTTTTTGAAAGATTAACCCATTTTCCACATAGCCATCTGTTTCCCCCTTCCCACTCCCATAGCTAGTCTCTGAAATTTTTTTACTCAGAAGAGATATGGTAAGAATAAGTGATAACGTAGTCTCTCTTTGGAGTTTTTAGACATTTTGGGGTATAATTATTTGCCATATAACTGTGTTTGGGCCAATGAAAGGTCTCATATATATGACACAGATTTTCTAAGTTTTTAATGAAGCTAAAAACTTCCTGTTGCCTAGTGATGTCATAGACATTGTAATGTCACAGCAAAGTGCATTGCTCTTGTGTTCTTGATAATGTTGGTGTAAATGAAGCTACTATGCTTCAAACTGTATAAAAATCTACTACAGACAACTGTGTACAACACTTATTACTTGGTGATGATCATACAGTGATAGTGTTGATGGCTAATGTAACTTACTATGCTTCATAATTAAGCTATTTTATAATGTATTCCTTATGCTTATAAACAGATATTGAATAAAATAGTATGCTGTGTTTTGCCAGCAGGACTTCTATATCATGTTCACCACATCTCATGAGGATCAAGAAGTCATATTGAGTGATTGACTGCACTGTTTGTGTAAGGATGCTGTCTAGGATATTCCCTAGTCACCAAGTTGCCTAACATGTTTCTCAAAAAGTATTTGTGGATCTTAAACCATGTGTGACTGGACTTCTTTGCCATTGAGTGGAAAACAGAGGAAATGCCTCTTTTAAACCACCAAGATTTCAACAGAAAGATTTCTCCTGAAGACTTGAAGAAGACTCCTTCAGGCAAATGGAGGTAAGAAAAGAAAAATGAGGCTCAGAAAAGGAAATATCATGACTCAGGAGCAGGAAGTAGACAAGGGGCTGTGTGATGTCTTAGGAAGTCAGTGACATGTGACAAGAAAGTGAAAGGGGAACTATGGGTGTATGGAAGGGACTGAGTGGAGGTAAGGGGCATGAGGAGGTGAGCAGTTGGTTGTTTTACTCTTTTACTCTTTGGGGGCCTGCCACACGGCTCCCAAGTAAATCACACTTGGACGCTTATTCTTACTTGTGAATGCCTGGTCCAGCTTTTCTTAACTAAATTATCCCATCTACCCTTTACCTCTGGGCTTTTTCCTTTTCTTACTTCTTAATCTTACTTTCACTCCTTCTGTATACTTTATTTTCACTCTAACTCTGTGGCTGGCTGGCTGGCTGTGTGGCTGGGTGGGTGGCTGGGTGGCTGTGTGGCTGGGTGGCTGTGTGGCTGAGTGGCTGTGTGGCTGTGTGGCTGGCCCCTTCTTTTCTTGCTCCTTGGTCTCTCTTGCTTTCTGAACCCTCTTTTTTCTCCATTCATTCTCTCTGCCTGCAAGCCCTGCCTATCCTTTCTCCTGCCTTGCTATTGGCTGTTCAGATCTTTATTAGACCATTAGGTGTTTTAGACAGGCACAGTAACACAGCTTCACAGAGTTAAACAAACGCAACATAAAAGAATGCAACACATTTTTGCATCATTAAACAAATGTTCCACAACATAAGCAAATGTAACACATCTTAAAATAATGTTCTACAACAGGATTGACTCAACAAAAACAAATATTCTTTGAAAATGCCATAATGAAAGCTAATGCTGTGTTGTCTGCCCATTTTCCTGAAAATTCCACAATTTCATTTTTCTTTATAATGGAATAAAATTCCATTGTATATTATATATGTACTATGTTCTCATTATTCATTCATATGTTGATGATATGATGATAGAATGAATCAGTCTAGACTCTATTATGCTTAGAACAACAATAAACACAGACAGGAAAGTAACAGCTCTTTGAGTATATGCTCAGGGCTGCAATAGTTGGATCATATGGAAAGTCAGTTTTTTATTTTGAGAAATCTTTGTACTGATTTCCATAGTGGCTGTACTAGTTTACACCCCCACAAGCAATGATTAAGGTACGTGCCTCCCCAGCATTTCTTGTCTCTTTTTTTGCTGATAACTATTCTGACTAGGGTGAGATGGAAACACAAAGCAGTTCTAATTTGCAGTTCCAAAATGGCTAAGGACACTTTAAAAAATACTTATTTGCCAGTTGGGTTTTTTCTTTTGAGAACTGTTTGTTCATTAGGCCCTGTGTTGACTGGCAGTTTTTGTTTCTTTGTGTGTTTAATTTTTACAGTTCTTTATACATTCTAGCTATTAGCCCTGTGACATATAGCTGTCAAAGATTCCATACCATTCTGCAGGCGGTCTGTCTACTCTGTTGATTGTAACTTTTATGTCATTTAGTGTTTGTTTTATGAAATTCTTGGTTGATTATTCTCTTTCCTAATATGGGTGTGTCCCTCTTTATCTCTTCTGACTGATTTTGATTTGAGGTCTACTTTATCGAGTATAAGAATTGCTATGTCTCTTTATTTATGGTCTGTTTCCTGGCAGTTGATTTCTGCTCTTAGATGTGCAGACTTTGGGTATCTTTACTAGTTAAGTGTGCTTCTCTGAGATAAGTGTATTTCCAGTCTTTTGTTTTGTTTTATTTTGTTTCATATGTGAATGTTTTACCTCAATGTATGGGTGTGTACCATGTGTGTGACTGGGCCTGGGCCTGCAAAGGTCAGAATTAGAACTGGAGTCACAGATGGTTGTGAACTATCATGTGGATGCCAGGAACTGAACCTAGGTCCTCAGCAAGTACAGAAAATGCTCTTAACTGCTGAGCCGTTGCTGCAGCCCTAGTTCTTGGGTTTGTTTGTTTGTTTGTGTTTTGTTCTAACTCAGCAAGATAGTCTGTGTCTTTAATAGTGATGTGAGTGCATTTTACAGTTAAGGTCACTATTGAAAGAGACACTGTCTGTCTCCAATGGCTTCGTTAGGAGACTGGGTGGATTGTTGATGCTTCCTTTCCTCACTCTCTATTTGTTTGGGGTGTTTTCAGGTTTGCTATGTTGGATACCATCGATTCTTTTCCTGCTCTTCTTTCTTATCTGTTCCTTTTGTGGGGTGTATTCTTTCAAATGTTCACTTAGATGCATTCTTTTCTTCTTTCTCCCTTGATGATATCCCCTTAAGAATTTTCTGCAGTACTGGATTGGTCATCACGAATTGCTGAAATTTGGGTTTATCTTTAAATAATTCATATTTCTTCATCAATCCTAAAAGACAACTTTGCTGGGTATAGCTATCTCGGTTGNAAGTAATTTACTTTCAGGGCTTCAGATACATAATTTCATGATTTTTCTGGCATTAAACATTGCTGAAAGAAGCTCTTAAGCTAATCTGATAGTCCGGTCTCTTTGTGTGAGTTGGCATTTTTCCCTTCTCAGATTTTAATTTCTTTAATTTATTATTATTTTTTACATTTATGATATCTCATGGAGAAATTCTTCTTTGGTAATGTTTATTTAAGGTTTCAAATGTTGTTTGTGTTTGAATGTCAACCTGTTTCTCTAGGTTTGGGAAATTTTCTGCTATAATTTCATTAAGTAATTTGGCTATTCCACCTGGTTTTTATCTCAGCTCCTTCTCCCCGATGAATTCTAAGTTTTGGTCTTGAATGTATCCTAGGCTTCTTGGAAGTATTGATGATATTCACATTTTATATGTTATTGTCTTGGCTTTTCCTCCATTTTTTTTTGTCCTCCATTTCTGAAATTTGTTCTTCTGCATGGTTTCCTCTGTTGGTGATGCTTTCTGGTATAGTTTTTATTTTATTGATGATTTCTTTCATCTACAGAATTTCTATTTTGTTATTTTTCAGTGTTTCAACTTCCTTGCTTAATTTTCCCTCCTTTTTTTGGATTTCCTCTTCCATTTTACAAATTGCTCCATTCACTTGGGAAATTGTCTTGCTGAGGTTTTGAATAGATTTTCTTTGTTTATATGCTTGTTTAGTCATTAATTTTCTTTAAAAGCAGNATTCTTGTATTCTGAATTCTTCCTTGGACATTTCAGCTGTCTCTGTGGCTTTGGTTTCCATTTTATGGGAGCTGGGGTGCTATGGAGTTATGGTAGATTCTTATCTCATTGTCTTTGTGTTTTTGTTATTTTCTACCAAAATCTGTTGGGATAAGGATGAGTGTGTCTTCCAGGTTTAACTTCCTGTTTTTCCACCTCGGTTTGGCTATTTGTCCTGTTTTCTGTGGGTCTTTCCAGAGCAATGNCTTCATTGGGAAATTTGCTTCCCACAGCTATGAAAGGGAGAAGACGAAACGATGCTTCCCACTTGTTCATAGCAGCCTGTGTTTTCCCTGGCTGTAGGAGACTCTTTGTTTCCCTGTGTCCTGTTATGGTTTAGAGCCTGGCATTGGGACATTGGCTGGAGAAGGTGTGGTTTATATATTTTTCAGAGCAAATGGTATCAATAGTTAAGTAGAGAAACAAAGAAGGGACAATAAAGGGAGGGAAGGTACAAAGGCTGGAGGTATGAGAGGTAGGAAGATAACTACAGATGTGGAAGAGAAGGTCTTCATAGGTGTAGAAAGCTGGAGGGCAGTCATTGAGGTCCATTCTTTTGAGGTATAGATCAAAGCACTGTGTCTTAACAATAAAAGCACAAAATCGCAAGCAGTTATAAAAAATAGAAAAACTAAACTACTAAAACATTAGAAAAAAGACAAAAAAGACTAAACATCTAAAAATACATAGAATGAAAATACACATGCAAACCCACCAACCAACAAACAAGAAGAGGTGGTAACCCGCCAAACAATATATTGGTTTAATTTTTTTTTTTTACCTTAGTGGGATGTTGAGGTCCCTCCTTGGCCAGGGTTGTTATTTGTATTAGTTTTAACAAGAGAGGGAAAGATTGCTAATGGTGTCAGCCATTCAACCAGGTTAAGTCTGCATGTCATTTGAAATCAGGATTTTGTATGCTTAAACCTTCTGCAGGAGTTCCTGGCTTGGACTCCTTGCCTTCTTAGACCTTCTGCAGCAGTTTCCTGGCTTGGACTCCTTGCCTTCTTGGCCATATGCAGACCAATGCCCTGTGAGTGAGGGACTGAACTTTCCACAGGCAACACTTGCTGTGGTCCGAATTCTGAATGGATGCAAAATCCTGCGCACCTGAGCACCTTCCTGTGCCGGCAGAGAGCTAGATTCTACTTTACTGTGCTCCCTTTCAGCAACCCAGGGATGGTGGGGAGGGGGTTTACTTTCTCTGGCTGGCAAGCTAGTGTTTGGTTTTCATAGCTTTAATTCTGGAGTCATTACTCCTACGCTTGTTCTGGTGTTTTCAATAGTCAAGGGTTCCCTCTGAGACCCCAGGAGTAGCACCTGTGCAAAGTTCATTTCGTGGCTGGGGGGCAGCTGAGGTGATGCCTCCTGGGCTCAGGATGGCTGCTGCTACAAAGACATGGACAGTGTGTCTGGGGTGCTGGTGTGTGACTCCATCACCCTGGCCTTGGCTGGTTGTCCCCAGGATAGGGGTTCCTTAAAGGAAGAAACTTTCTTAGATGTGACTTTGTGGCCCATTCGCNATGAGAAATACATCCAAGGTTGCTCCAGAGAGATCCTAAGCCCGATGGCAATGTCCGGGGTGGCTGAAGCAATGGGTGCTGAGTTATATCACAGAGGACGGCTACTCTACACAAGTGTTTTATCAGTGAGTGTGGTCATGGTGAAGCAGCTTGGCTGGACAGTACAGTGATCCCTGACCCTCAGTTAGGCTCAGTGTAATCCACTGCTCACAGGTGGTTCCTAACAATCATCTTATCTGCAAATCCTAATTTTTGATAAAAATTGTTTAAATTTTTATCATATATACAGAGTACTATGGTTTGAGTTGCTGCCTGCTTTACTCTGTGTAATGGTGTCTGGGGGTTTGTAAAATTTTTATTAGTAGAATGTGTATGTGAATGGGTGTATGCAGGTCAGAGATCAACTTTGCAGGATCTGTTCTCTCCTTCCACCTTCGCAGAGGTCAAACTCAGGTCATCAGGTCTGCATCATTGGACTGCAAGTGCTTTCACCCTCTGAGCCATCTCTCAGGCCTGAAGTGTGGTGTGTTTTATTCAAACTTTTTGTCCCCAGGACTTGAACTATTATTCTTTGCTCTAGTAACTGGTGATAACAGAAATGAGAGGCTGATACTGAAAGTGCCGCTATGGAGTCAAGCATATATATAAGTGTGAGGTTTCATGTAGATTCTTCTGTAGGTGCTGGCAATAGCAGTACAGAAATACAAATTAAAAAAAAAAAAGAAGCTGACAAATTCACAAAGGCAGATTTTTTGTTTGTTTTCCCAAGGGCCAGTGAACAAGAAAGCCTGGGACTGGTTGCTTAATGTGTATAGATTTCCTTTAGTGTTGATGACATTGCTTTGGATGTAGATAAGGTTTTCCAACATACAAGCTAACCAAAAGCCCACTAAACTATGCACTTACTTAATTGTGTGTGTAGTTATTTGCAGTGCTAGGGAATGAACCTAGGAACTTGCTAATGTTAGGCAGACACACTACTACTGAGCGACACCCCAACCCCAATTATACTCTTTTGATTGCTTAATTACATTATAGAGATTTTACTTCAACAAAAGAAATCCAAAAGACTGAATGGAAACGGGGTAGAGCCGGAAGACCAGTGAAGAGGTTCTTATAATAACCCAGCTGAGGGGTAGAGGTAGTTTGGGCAGACAGTGGTAGGGATGGTGATGGGTGGAGTCTAGAGACAACTTAAAACAGAGAAAGAGGTCCNTCTGTATCCTCTCCGAGGCTCAGAGGCCCAAAGTGCTCTGTTCCCTTTGGAGCCCTGGAGGTTACTCTCAGCTCTGGGTAGGACTAGCTTTGGGAAGCCTGAGAGTTCCCCATCTTAAGGCCAATGTTGAGGCTGAGGATGGCCACACTGACCGGAGTGCTGTGGGCCATAGACTTTATGCCTAGGACAGTGCTGGGAGTCACATTATCCCTGATGAAGGATTACAGCCCACTTAAGAGTGGATAGCTTGCTAAATCTCTCTATAAACTGTTTTCTTCCCTCCCATCAATAAACATTGCTTTTTCAAGAGAGCTAAAGGCACTTAACAGGTCTTAATTGTTCACAACAGCGACTAAGACCCACTTGGTCAAGCTTTCCCTGACTTAGCAGCTGTCCAAAAAGTGAGAAATTTATGATTTGAGAGCAATTTCATTTTTTCTGCCTGAACCACACAATAATTTGTGGGAATTAGCTACCTGATAAGATAAGGGCCTGGGGTGGGGAGATGTGGCTGGGGGAGGGGGGAGGGCATTCAATGNCCTTCAGTGTTTCCAAGGAGGGCTGTGGAATTTTTGGAGCCTCTGTGGACACACTGCAGGGACCATTAAAGGATTAACCGGCCCTGCCAGAGTGGTTATGCACTGTGAGGTTAGTAAATCACGGGGCCAGGTCATTATGCTGGGAATTAGCTCAGCTGTATCCGAAGAGACACCGGCTATCAATCGGAGTCACAAGAGAGAGGCCAAAACCCGAAGCTGAACTCAGTCTTTGCAGGCCCGAGACTTCCAGGTCACAGGCAACGGAGTCTTGTTTTCCTCTTTTTTTTGGCACCAACCACCTCCAACATCTTAACTGCCCTGTCTTTATCAGCACATTTTTTTGTGGGGCCAACCACTGTAAGTTTGTTCCTTTTCACCAGATTGCATTCACTTNGTTCCTGGTTCGCTTAGAGGAACAAATTGCCCAAACAAGACGACAAGCATTTGTTGGATAAAAAGAAAATTTTCTTCTCTGGCATTTGTCAACACCAGGGCTGTGATTTTTTTTTTCCTTTTCTTTTTCTTTGTGTGTGGTTTTCCTTTTCTATTTGGTGGAGGTAGAAAGGAGGAGTGTTATTTCACTGAAGCATAAAACTATTTAAAAAAAAAAAAACAACTAATCCATCTGGCCTATGGAATACAGAGGTTCTTGACAAAGGCAATAAGTGGAAATAAAAAATGCATTTGAATTGCTCGTGTTTCACCCCCAGATGACCAGCCAAACNGCAGCAAACCTTTCCCCCACGACCTTCTTCGAGACATTTATTAATTATGCTGCCGAGTGAGGCAGCATTTGAGAAATCTCTCTGTAAGTCCTCACGGAGTTTGACCGCCATCTGAAAGAGCGATTCTGCGGAAAGAGGATTTTGTGTTCCTGGTTTAAGGGCTCCTCGGCCCCTAATGCTCCATTGCAGGAGGAGTGTTAACAGATGAGGTGGAAGTATTCAGCTTGATTCAATCAAGTGACCTGCTACCAAGCCAAGGTCCTGAGGGCCTCAGGCCTAGCAGCCTGCCTGATAGATGAGATGATGAAGAAGCCCACAGGGAGGGGGAGTAGAGTCTGGTGGTTAAGAGTCAGGACCTNCACAGTCCCACAGCCTGGATGTAATCCACTTTTTGTCTCTAATTGTGCACCAATCACTTGATGTCTTGAGCCTCCAATCCCACAGCCATAAATGAGGACAATATTGGTCTTTTCTCTTTAGGGTGGCAGTGTGGTTTGATTCTGAAATGTCCCTCACAGGCTCAGGTGTTGAATGGTTGGTCTCTAGCTTGTGGTGCTTGTGAGTGTGTGTGTATGCATGTGTGTGCGCAGGTATATATAGGTGTGGATTCATGGTGGAGTCAGGGGTTGTTACTCAGGTGCCATCCTTCCACTNTTTTTTTCCAGGCAGGGTCGCTANCCTGGAGCTCACTAGCTAGGCTACACTGTCTGACTAGTAAGCCCATGGGTCTCTATTCTCCAGGGTTGGGATTATAGCTTACACCATTACGTCTGGTTTTATAAGATGGCCTTTGGAGATTGAACTCAGGGTTTCACTCTCGGATATCCAACATCTCACTGACTGAGCCATTGCTCAAGCCCCTGTGGTGCCATTTTGAAGGCTGTGAAATGTTTAGAAGCTAAGACCTGGCTGACCGAAGCGAGTCAATGGAGGTAGGAGTTGGAAGGTTATGCCTTTTCCTAGTTCCAGTTTCCCCGATTTTGCTCTCTGATCCTCCAGGATGGGAACAAGCCACTGCATCCTCTTGCCTCCGTGAAGTAAGCTATTCTCACTATGCTTTCCCCTCCATCATGAACTGAAATCTTTTTGAAAGCATGATCCTGTCAGAAGGTCACCCCAGTTTGTGGGGGTCAGAAGGAAGAGGGCTTGTAAGGTGTTTGCAGAAGAACCTGGCACATCAGGAACATGCCAGTTGGTTACTGTTACTTTTGTTTTCATGATAGGAGTGTTTCCTTTGCTCTGTCCAGGATAAACCTTGAATTCTGCCCAGGGACAGCTTCTTGTTTACTGGTGCTTTGTTATGTCACTCACCTGCTCTTGTCTGGGGGATGGGAAAGAGCATGGGACTTGGGCTCAGAAGACCTAATTTCTCCTCCACGTATCTTCTCCTCCACGATGCACAGAGTGGGCTTGGGGAAGTTTCCTGGTCCTCCTGAAGCCTCAGTTTCTTTAACTGCCAAGTGGATACATTCTTCAGCACCTTACTAACGCATCAGGAAGCTCAAATGAGATGAGCCGTTCATGACCAGGGAGGCTATCCCGAGTAGACTGAGAAGGACTCCATGAACTCGTACAGGCTTGGGTCCCAAGAAACCCATCAGAAGTTTGAAACGCTTTAAGTTGAAAAGACATTTAATCACCCAATTTTCCAAACATTGTAGCTTCTCTACACACAGTACAGTGCAGGAAACAGTTGTTTCCATTCATGATCACATGACTACCTAGAGCCCAGATTTACCAGAAAGGATCACACTTCATGTTACTAGCCTTGGAAAAGATTCAGATTCAAAATGTGGTTTCTNCTGAGTAGGTAGGCTTTTGTGGGATCATTAAGTCAAAACCCCACAAGTCTAGGGCTTTCTGTCTAAGTAGTGAGATTCATAGCTTGTAATAACGAAGTCACATGGACTATTGATGTCATGAGTTGTCCCATACCACCTGACAGACTGGGACCCAAGGAAGAACTAGGAACAAAAGGTGGAGAAGATAAGAATGTTCTTAACTCATCAATGCCTTTGCTTTGTGATGGTGGGAGAAATGTATAACCCCCACTCACAGATATCAGCNAGATTTTTTTCAGATTATCCTTGTGAGACAGCAGATCTTTTCATGTCATTGCAATCTCACTAATAAAAGTAATCACCATTGCTTCCTTCTGTCTCCCTTAGAATAGCAGTTTTGAAGAGTAAGGATTAATCTACAAACACTTAGATCTCAAGAGGATGGACCAAGTCTACAGTGGATGGGTGGTCCCCCAAATCTAGAGGGAAACAGAGCAGTAGCAGCCCCCAGGCCTTGTCTCAGCTCATCTCAAACTTTCAGACATACTTGTTAAATTGCTTATGTAAGCTATTAGTCTAATGAGGACTTTTATGAAATTGCTTTTAAATGCTAAGTACCTTGAACATAGCAACTCATGATAANGTGGTCAGTAGGATCTCATTGGCCCTCTCTCTGCTCTGTAAATTTTGTAGCAGCTTTGAGTCAGAAAGGAAAAGTAAGGAAGCTGGCAAAGACAATGCAGGATATAACTCAGAAGAGAAATAGTTTCATTTTTCCTATCACAGTTGAGCCTTCCTTNATGTACTATGTAATGTGCTAAGCTGTATATTTCCCCCCCAAAACCTCTCTCTAAGGCAATAAGTGATTTCCAAATGCAAAGTGCTTTATTTAGTACCTTTCCAAGGTCCTCTCACCACCTCAGCAGGGAGNAGCTTTGGGTCAGAAAGGAGATCATAATTTGACATATTATATACCCAATTTATCTTTCTTCTGTGAGGATTCATGTGAGTATGAACAGAAATACCCCAACATACTTCCCCATGAAATAGGCCCAGGTGTGGGACAATCAAGTCTGTGTTCGTTATTACTATTTTCTGTTTCAGCTCGATTCCTTTATGAAAAGGAGTTGATCTGGGCTGGTACTGTTACTAGTCTGCAAGCAGATTTTGGGTACAGTGCTTCCTGTAGTCGAGCTCGCCAGTATGGATTCCAATTTGACACAAGATCAGAGGAGACCACTTGAAAGGGCCAATTTGGTCTTTTCTCATCGTAGACAAACTCTATCAGAAATATATGTCCAGATTGTTCAGGGTCTACCCAGATAATCTCCTGTAAATTCANCAGCCTTCTATCTACTGAGCCCCTGGCTGTATCTCCCATGTGACATNTTTCTGCCCTTTCTTTTCTATATCCTCCTTAAAGTAACTGGTCTCCATCAAGAACAAGTGCCCAGAAATGGCAAATACATCCTCTGATTCAGATGTTGTCATTATTTGTAACTTTTTAAGGTTTAATTTATTTCTTTGTTCCTTTCTTTTCTTTTCTTTTCTTTTCTTTCTTTCTTTCTTTCTTTCTTTCTTTCTTTCTTTCTTTCTTTCTTTCTTTCTTTCTTTCTTCTTCTTCTTCTTCTTCTTCTTCTTCTTCTTCTTCTTCTTCTTCTTCTTCTTCTTC
>LZPO01017382.1:76280-95372 GCA_001675575.1 Neotoma lepida | reverse complement strand
GCCACCATGCCTGACAAGGTTTAATTTCTTAAGAAAATCATTACTATAAAAATAACGAGTTTGCTAGGTAAAATAATTCTAGAACTGGAGAGATGGCTCAGTGACTAAGGGTGCCTGCTGCTCTTACAGAGGACCCTGGTTGAGTTCCTAGCATCCACATGATGGCTCACAACTGCCTGAAGCTGCAGTTTTAAGGCATCCAACGTCCTCTTCTGGCCTTGCCTGGCTCCTGCACATATGTGGTACACTTAAACTCATCCAGGCACACACATATACACATTTAAAAACCCCACAAATCTTTTAAAAAGTATAAAATGTTGAAAACAGTATATATAAGATAAAAGGTATGCACTGCTCTTACCCTTTGAGATGGCAAATGTTCATTTCTATGTAACATTTAAAAGCCAAGAAGAATTGTGCTCTATAGACTGTCTGCTTTTTTTTTTAATTTAAAGTACCTTGGATAAAATTCCACAAATATAAATTTTAAAACAGGAAACTGGGGTCCAAGGATCCCTAGGGGGACCTATGGATGGATTTCGGGAGTTCATGGACCCTGGAATTTTATGTGAATACACATGTGAGCATTTTCTAAGGTTCATGGCATTCATCAGGGCTCAGAGGGCTCCAGCACCTCCAAAGCACATAAGCAAAATTCTCCCAACTTTGTGTGCAAGGCTTTTGGGCCTGACAGCTCTGAAATCACAGCTCAAACCTTCAGACAACCTTGTTGGATTGCTATTGTGATATATTAGTCTAATGATGGCTTTTATAAAATTGCCTCTAAACACTAAGAACCTCTGAGCACAGAAACTCACCCTAACTCAGTGATTTGTTCAGTAGACCACATTGTGCCTCTCTCTGCTCTGTAAATTTTGCTGCAGCTTTGGGCCAAAAGCAATAAAATCTGACCTGGAGAAATCTTTGGAGTAACAGCCTTGCTGGCTATTCCTGGGCTCTCTGGGCCATGAGGCTGCGTGAGCTTCCANTCAAAGCAAATGGGAAGTGGGAAAAACTGAGAAAAGAGTAAGGGACTGTCCTTAGGCGAGTGACCGCTGTAGAAGAGTGATTAGAACTCTTAAAAAAAAATCTGTGCATTTGTGTGTGAGCATGGAATGCATGCAGAGGTCAGAGCACATCCTCGGGTGACAGTCCTCACCTTCCACCTTGTTTGAGGCAGGTTCTTTTTGTCATTCACTGACGTTGTGTGTGCCAGGCTATCTGTCACACGAGCATCAATGGGTTCTCCTGTCTGCACCTCCTGTTTCCCCATAGGAATGTTGTGACTACATGTGCATGCCACTGGGCCAACTCTGGGTTCTTGGGATTCAAATTCAAGTCCTCACATTTGTGCAACAAGTACTTTACCCCCAGACCTGCTATTGAAATGTAAAATCTCAGGTTTTGGTTATTTGTTCCCTCTAACCAAAGCCCAGTTTGATCATCTTTCCAAGCCATCCCAGCATTCTCCTCTCCATCTTCATCACCACTAGACATGATCTTGCTAATTCTGGTGTCTCCATTCACTGTGGTCCCCACTAGTACTCATAATGTTGAAATCCATCACTGCTTTTGGCTGTTGCCTGAGAGGTGAGTAGCTAAAAGCAAGTCATTAGAGTCGTTAACNGAATACATTGGATGCTGCCACGAACAACCAGGAACTAGGGTTAGACTTTCTCCATGCTNTCTTGTTTCTAAAAGCCGGCACTTAAGTCCAAAGGCGAGAAGAGATGGAAAGATTCCTGCTTGGAAGCTGCAAGTCAAGCCTGCAGCATCTCAGACCTTAGCCAGCAGTTAAGAGGATAACAATGACAAACATTTTCTCCGTGCCCTGATTACAGAATGACAAGGCTGCCTTTTAATTTTTAATCTCACCCTGCATTTTAAGATGACAAAACGCATCAGCGTGGGCTACGCTGTGATTTTAGCCTCTGACAGAGTGGAAGAAATTGAGAGGCGACACGAAACAGCTGCTATGCTGTTCCTTGGTCTGCTGACCCTGCTCCTACCCCAAACAGGCAGCAGCCTGTCCTCTTGGCCTGTCCCGAAGCCTGAAGCTAGGTGAGGAGCCAAGGCTCTGGAGGGAGAAGGACCCCCACCCCTACCCCATCCCCTTCTGAGCACAGCCATGTTGTTTCTTGGACTCATAAATCCTGAGCTAGTATTTGATCCCACAAAGTAAGATTGTGGTTATCTGGGTGGATGGCCCTGTCATGGGGCCCATAGACAAACCGCAGCCAGGCTGGGCTAGGCTGGATCATTAGTCACTGGGACAGAAGTTCTACACCGGGTCAACCCAAGGGCCAGTCCTGCTCTGGCCTCAGACAGGGCCCCAGGAGGACAGCTCATTATAGTCTTCAGGAACTCAAAGTCAAGCCTTCTCATTCTTCTGGGAGGTGGTGGTGGGGGAGGTAGGTGACTAAATAAATCTCTTGAATCTGCCTGCACTGTTGCTCAAACTCTTGTGCACATAGAATTATTCTAGAAGATGTGTGATAAATGCGGATTATCAACTCCATCGCCAGAGAGCCTCATTCCTGGATCTTGTTTCAAGTTGACCCTTCAACAGTCTTAAAACTGTCTGTGCCATCTCCCAGCATTGATTCCATGCTGTCTAGCCATTCCTTCTCTCAGCTTCAACTCCATCTGTCAGCCCAGACTCTTTGTAGGAGGCCGGAGGCAGGGAGAAAAGAGGAGGTTTTCAGAATCCGGGCATAATTAAGTGTCTACTGCTTAGGGGACAGGAAGCAACATGTACCAGGCAGAGAGGGCAGAGTCTAGAACCCTTGGGCCTGCCACTAAGAAACAGGCCAGTTTATCTGGTGACTTATGAACAGCAACAATGGCTGCCATTGACTGAGCACTGGTGTGAGGTATTATGATGATAAGTTTCTTATGGCAAAGGCAATGGTCCTTCATGGGATTTTTCAGATGAGGTAGTAAGAGGCTAATGACTCTCGAGTGAGCGCCAGTGAGTCTGTGCTCACTATCGGGAGAGCGACTACGGATACTGTACTCCAAAGCCTTGTCTTGGGCTGGGTTGATGACTTAATCAGTAAAGAACTTGCTGTGTAAGCATGAGGATCTGAGGTGGATTCCCAGAACTCACATGAAAACAGAGCGCTGGTATGTGCACTGCCGAGGAGGATCACTGGGGCTTGCTAGCCAGCCAGGCTTTCCTATTTGGTGAGCTCTAGGCCACCGAGAGGCCAAATGCTAAAAAACGAAGTGGGGCTGGGTGTACTGATGCTTTTAAAACCCAGCCCTGGGGAGACAGAGGCAGGCAGATCTTCATGAGTTTAAGGCTAGCTGGCCTACCATTCTAGGTGAGTTAGAATACAGAGTGAAATCTTGTTTCAAAAACAAGGTGGATGACTCCTGAAGAATGATGTCTGAGGTTGTCCTTTGGTCTTCACATGTATGTGTGCACACACATGCACCTCATGCACCTGAACACACACACACACACACGCACACACGCACGCACACACACATACACGTATGCACTCACAGGTGCACGCACTGAAAAACAAACTAAAAGAAATAGAATATCCTGCCTCCCCTAGCGATGCCCAGTACTAATGGTGTCTGTGATGGATTCTAATTACATCACCTTTTCAAAGAGCGCAGCTCACTTATCTCTTGAGGAGACCAAAGTTAGTGACTTCCTCCTGATGAAGAGAACATGGCAGAGGTGATAGCGTGCTAATTCTAGGATTCTGTGTAAAAGTCACTATAGTGGGCTGGACAGTGCTGGTACACACCTTTAATCCCAGCACTCCAGAGGCAGAGGCAGGTGGATCTCTGTGAGCTCGAGGTCGGCCTGGTCTACCAAGTGAGTTCCAAGACAGCCAAGGCTACAAAGAGAAACCCTGTCTCATAAAAAAACAAAAGAAAAAAAAAAGAAAGAAAGAAAACTTGGACCATCACGTGGGCCATAGTTTCAAGTTAAACTTCTCAAAGATCACACAAATTAATAAACATGTATTGTTTCATACTGCCGAGTTTGGGGGTGATTTGCCAGGCAGTGATAGATGGCAAACATGGGAGCTTACAACTGTAGACCTCAAGTCTCACCTGCATGCGTGGGGTCCGCACTGGATCAAGCTTTCAAGATGGCTTCATTGTGTGTATGTTTCTTAAAGGATTGCTATAAACCACTCTGTTCACAGTCAAGTATAGAGACATAAACAAGTGCATCTCCTGGGTAGAGCCTTTTAAGCCAGCTTATCCATGTCTCCCCTCTTTCTTACTCTACAAGAGAAGCCTGNGGCCTCTGCCTAGGATCTCCTTGCTGGCTACCATGTTATTTGAGCATTCTGTCCTCCATCCAGGGTCTCCTTGCATGAATTGTCAAGGGAGTGATTCAAAAGAGAACCAGGGAGAGCCTGGAATGCTGCACACAACCTGGGACAGTTATCCAAAGGATAGAACGCCATGACATGAAAAAGGACTTTGATTAGTTTCCTTGCTATGGGGACTGGCTGCCTCCAGGAGTCTCACTCCATGGTGAACCCTCGATGAACACAAAGGCCTAGGCCACATGCTGAAGAAGAGAGGAAAAAGAGGGCAGGGGGGGNTTGGACTTCAAGTTATGATCTCAAGGGTCACTACAAGAATCCATACTGGGGTGATCATTTCTTTTTCGTGTCATGATTTACAGTGTTCTAGGTCTCGGGGCACAGGTCCTCTGAGTGGACTGAAACTGGTCAATTCCTGCCTCGGCCAGGAAGCACCCTCCCTGGCAGTAGGATCAGGGTGGAACTCTTGCTGTTACTTACTACCTAGGTCCTGGGATGCCTGGTAGGTCTGTTCCTAGCTCAGACATCCTTTTCCTTGGCCGGTTCTCTCCAGCCACACCCTAGTGTCCTGGAGGTGATTGGGAAACATCACAGGGTAGTGAGCATGTGGGTAGCAGGAAGCTCCAGCCAACATTTTAAAGCTTTGTTTCTGACCAATCCCCATTGTGTGTGTGGAGACTTTTTCTTTCTTTCTTTTTTTTTTTTTATGCAGCCAAATGGAACCATTCTGCTTTGCAAAATATAGCATGGGCTTTACACCTAGACCTTTGCCTGCACTCTCCTCCCTTTGTGGAAGGCTGGCTTCTGTTCATCCTGTCTTTCTGGCTGAGGCATCACCTCCTCTGGGAAGCCACCCTAGATTCCCACACATTAACTAGCACCCTGTGCACTCTTCTCTCATATTCTACCATTCAGTAAGTACCAATTTGTTTCTCTTCCCCTCTAGACTACAGACACCGCTGAGTGGGGACCACCTCATTCATTGTTCCATTTGTTGGGGAGTCTGAATGAACGAGTAAATAAATGAATGGGTGGTTTCTGACCCCGGAATAGCACCCAGTCCTGGAGGATGTCCAGTGTAGGTCTGTGGAGTGAAGCAGTGTCTGGTGCTTATTTCCGTCAAGAGATGCTGAAGGTGATCAAGTCCTTGAAAGATGAGGGGAGCTTGAGGGAGGAAGACCTTGGGTGTTTCTTGATACCTTGAGAACCTACTATGTGTGTCCCTGCCCCTCCCTCTTACACCGGCTCAGCACACACCCACTGGCATCAGGCTCATGGCTTCTCTCACTTGATAAATAGGACTGAACTTTCTGGCCTGAGAGGTACTGCCTTGTTGATTCAAAAGCTGGTAACAGTGACCCCGGCCCAGAAACATTTCCTGGGATCAAATAGCCAGCTCCTCTCGTCACTCATCAATCTGCAACCAGCCAAACGTCCACTTACTCTACGACTTACTACCTGAACCCTAACCCGAAGGCCCCCAGGCCAGGGGATGCCCGAGTAATTTACTATCATCCTCATTTCCCAAGGCTGTAATTTAGAATGGCTTGCTGTTTGAGGCAAAACAAAGCAGTATTTTGGTTCACCAAGAGTTTGGAGTAGTGCTGCTTTCATGAAATAAAAATAATAATCTCATATTAAAACTGCTTTTTACATTCATTTCTTACCCAGTGGACATAAAAAACAATCTAGATAACTATTAATATCTCTAGTCTTACAACTACAACCTCAAAAAAGTTGAATAACTGAGTCTGCGTTGTCCTCAAGCAGGGAATGCAGTGCTCCTATAGATATTAGTAAATATAACAATAGTGAAATTTATTATCACCAATTGCTTCAGTCAGTCATTATTTACTGCTAATTATCATGTTAATATGAAATATAAATTAACATTTCATTACTGAATGTTTAGGTTCAATCTTTCCTTGGTGTTTTCACAATGTTTCATTTGTGTGTTAGGTACTGGAGTTTAGTTCTTTATGAAGATAACTTGATTAAAAATTGTCACAACAGGGGTGGAGGTGTGGCTCAGGGATAGAGNACTTGCCTAGCATGCAAGACCTTGGGATCTGTCCTCAGCACCAAAACAGACAAACAAGCAAGCAAACAAACCATTACACCAATTTTGTAGGTTGTGTGTCATGGTCATGAGTTGCTTAGTGACATGGATTCATTTTGAGAATTAGGTCTTTGGTCAATTTTGACATACAGTGAGTGCGATGGAACCAAGCCTACATGGTATAGCCTACTGTATTCCTAGGTATTATAGTATGTACTTTAATACATGTTATGTGCACAACTGTACTAGCATACTCATTGAATGAGTGCAGATGTGGAATTGTAGAGACGTGAAATGACATGCCCAGGGTTGTAAAGCAGATGTGTGGTAGAGTCTTCAGGCTATTCTTGGTCAACGTGCCTGCTAATCTAACATTCTTACTTGCTAATCTCGGAAGGCTAGGACCATAGCCATGAGCCTCTGTGGTGTTCTTACTGTCTAGCTCAATTCTAGCTTCCAACAGAGTGAGTCTGCAAGATGACAGGTCCTCTTCTGCCACTCAACCCAATGCTCTTTCTTGTTCTCTGTTCTGCCTCGAACATGAAGAAAAGACACCATGAGTTCTACAGTAGAACCTATTTCCCTGGCTTTCCCAAGGCTTCTCATCTCCCTGAGCCTCGGTTTTCTTTACCACCTTTGCAATCACAGCATCCCTTTACTACGCAGGAAAACAAATGAAGGGCACGGTGAGCCTCAGACCCTCTACATAGCCCTTTGAGAAAGACATCGTTTCCTTGGTTTTAAGAGGGTCAGTTGGGACTGAGAAGATTGGTGCAATTTGGTTAGAGAATATAATGTGAGTTTCAGTGCTGAATTTGGAGCTTACATCCAATTGTGACGTCAGCTGCCATGTTGGTTTGTTTCCCTTCTGCTTTACACAGCTGTGATGTGATATAAGAAATACACAGTTCATCCATTTCATACATTCAGTCTATTCATGCCGCAGAGTTGTACATCTGTCACTACAATCAAATTTGGAGACACTCATTGCTCAGATAAAGAAATCCTGAATAACTTATCATGTCTAATCTCAAGCTCACCACCCTCCTTAGCCCCAAGTCCATTGGGTAAGCTACCTTCTGTTTCCATAGATGTGAATATTCTGGGCTGTTCACATACATGGAATCATATAACTTCTGAGTTTTGTTATTGGCTTTTTATATTTTGTTCTGGAAAACTATTTTTTTTTTGGAAAGGGTCTCATGTAGCCCATTTGGCTTTGAATTTGATATATAGTAGAGGACAATTTAGAATTTCTGATCCTGCTGCCTCTATCTCCTGAGTGCTGGGATTACAGGCATTCACACACAGATTCAGGTGATACTGAAGATGGAAAGGAGGGCTTGGTGTAGGTTGGGGAAGCACTGCACCAACCCAGCTACATCCCCAGACTCAAGACTGGCTTCTTTCACTTACACAAGAACTCCAGAGGTGATCCATGTGAAGCGTGTGCCAGCACTTCATTCCTTTGCCTTTCTCGACTTATGCCACACCTTCAATTCTACATTTTATGTATCTGTGCATCCATTGATGGACCTTTGGATTGTTCATGATGTTACTTCTCATACACGGATGACCCCAAAGGGAAGTTCAGAAGAAGCACACAGAAATCAGTCAAGAAAGCGTCTTCAGGCCGTAAAGGACTCTACAAGTAGGAGGTAGCAGTTTTTATGGAGCTGATGGCCGCAACTAGGCCAAGTTGGTTTGTGTTTGTTTGCTTGTTTCCAATGAGGACGGCACATCCTGGAGCAGTAGCTGGAAATATAACACTGGAATAAAGCTGTGTGTCGCCTTATCTCCCCAGTGCCTCCTCGGCCTGCCATTCTGTGATAAAAGTTTCTATCCCGACCTTTATTTCATTTTGCTTTATTATTATTATTATTATTTTTTGCTGTAAAACAAATGATAGCAAGTGACTCTTTAAGGGAATGTTTTTATTCAGAGTGATTCAAAAGTCTGGCATTTGGCTTTTATGGAAAACAGGCCCGTCTTCTACCACTAAACTAGGAAATTGTTGACTGGAAATAATCTTACTAAACCAATTAAAAAACTCTTCATGGAGCTTTCTGCTCAGCAGCCCAGCAATTCATATATCTTTTGGATAGCAACTGAGGTTAATCCTGCGTGTTACTAAGGCGCCCACTGCCTCTATTTGGTAAACACACATAGATGAATTGGAGAAGAAAGCCAGGGCAGCTAGTGAACTCGCATCCTCTCTTCTGTCTTACCCTGAGATGAAATGAACCAGAAGTGGGAGATTATGTTCTTTCCCCCTCTTAATTTAGCTAAGTAGGAACCGTGTCAAGGAAGCCCCTCTCAAGAGCCACGTGGTGCACGAACATCTCTCATCCAGGATGANCTGCGGGTCATGCTGATGTTCTTCTGAAGCCTGCCCGAAGGCAATGCAAAAACACCTCTGTAAAATCCTGCCTGGGTTTTTAGCAAAAGGCAGCTTCCACCTTTTGCCAGGGCCTTTACACAATTCAGCAGGTTTCTGAGTGTCAGTTTAACTCCCACTGGACACAGAGACAGTCACACTGAGACAGCACCAGAAGACTGGAAGAAAGGACTTAGGGGCCGGCTGCTGAGCAGAAAGGGGAGTTGCATTAGGACAAGCAAGCAGAAAGGCTAAGAGGAGCAGAAAATATTAATTGCTAATGTTTTTCACACACTTACTGCACACTGCAAACACGTTACCACTCTATACATACTTTGTGATACTAGTTGAAGCTAGGTTTTTATTTTGGAACTTTCCTTTAAGACGGGTTTTATTTCCCTAAGCCACACCCTTTGTTAGTGTTAAGCCAAGTTCTTAACCTCTGTGCTAGACCACATCTCATAATCAAATGGAAACCACTCTACCCAGGATGACCTATAAAACAGGTATGATTTTTCAAAAGGAAAATAAAGGTTCATTTTCTCTTCCTGTGTTAGATAATTGAGCTCTGAAGCACGAGTGTTGATTGTGAAAGGATAAGAACATTACATTTTTGTAATATTCTGTAATGTCCTTGGGATGAGCATATTTCTTCCTGGGGCCTTGTAGAGGCTGAACATGAGTGACTTCCATCTTCCACATCCCACCCTTACCCAACAGTCTCGGCTAGTACTCCCTTCTCTGTCTCTTTCCAGTGGCTCATTCATGTTACAATTGAATGGCCCCGTGTCCTCGATCTGATGTGGTTGACTCAGGCATTACGGAGGGAAGAGTTTCTCACACTGGGAAAATGACTACAGACATTATCTAGTCTGACTCCCTGTACTGGCTGGTTTTGTGTGTCAACTTGACACAAGATAGAGACATCAGAGACGAAGGAGCCTCAGTTGAAGAAATGTCTCCTTGAGATCCAGCTGTAAGACATTTTCTCATTTAGTGATCAATGGGAGAGGGCCCAGCCAATGGTGGGTGGTAACATCCCTGTGCTGGCAGTCCTGGGTTCTACAAGAAAGCAGGCTGAGCAAGCCAGGAGAAGAAAGCCAGCAAGCAGCTCCCCTCCATGCCCTCTGCATCAGCTCCTGCCTCCCGGTCCCAGCCCTACTTGTGTTCCTGTTCTGACTTCCTTCAGTGATGGACTATGATCTGGAAGTGTAAGCCAAAGAAACCCTTTCCTCCCCAACTTGCTTTTTGGTCATGGCATTTCATTGCAGCAATAGAAACGCTAACTAAGACAAATTGGTACCAGCGTAGTAGGGTATTGCTGTGACCATGTTTTGGGGAGGATTGTGGAAGGACTTTGGAACTTTGGCCTAGAAAAGCCATGGAGTATTAAAAGTTCTGCTATTCTGTGGGAGCCTGAAAGATGAGAATGTGGAGAACAGTGCAGAGGAGGGGGACCTGGCTTGGGAAGTTTCAAGACTCTACCAGGGCCGTTGTTATTTTAAATTAAGGTTCTGTGGTTCTGGTTAGCTGGGGCTGAAGAATCAGCTGTGATTAACAAGATACCAGAACTACTAAAGTGAAGCCTTTAGATTACTGGGACAATTAATGCTGCTTAGCTGGAGCTAAGAAATTAGCAGTGATTAAGAAGAGACCGGCATCATTNAGGTAAAATCTTCGGGGAAGTGTTTTCTGATAGGCAACACATAGAAGNTATGTTCCAGAGGTGACCATGGTTNTACCTTATGTTGGCAGCAGGGCTTGGTAATGTCTAAGTGTCACCCAGGTGGTACTGGTTTTGAAGGCATGAAGGGGTCACAGAGAGAAGCTGAGGCTTGGCACTGTGAGAGGTTAGGAGAGACCACTGGTGAAGGTGCAGCCTCAGTAGCAGTTGAAGGCCCAGGACTAAAGAGGTCATGCAAAGAAGCTGAGGCTTGGCACCAAGAAGAGAGCTTATTGGTGAAAGTGTAGCCCAGTTGCAGCAAGAGACTCCCGAATTTTGGAGATGCCAGAACCACCGGAAGGTCACCAAGAACAGTAGCAGCAGCAGTGGAGTGGAGCCAGCTGCTGCTTCGAGGATGAGCTGTACGTGTTGCACAGGGCAGAGCTGAAGAAGTGACCCCAGCCCTTTGGGGGAGCCCAGAAGATCGTGAGTTAATCCTAGATAACTGGACATTNAGTTATTTATACTGTTGGAGTTTGGTTTTGCTTGGTTCAGATTGTGATGGTGCCCTGGCTCTTCCCTCTTGAAGAAGGTATTTAATTTAATTTTGATTTTTAAAGGATCCCACAGATGAAAGACTTGAACTTTTCAAAGAGATTAGATATTTTAAAGAGACTGAAATTTTAATGTGTTTCAATTTTCAAAGACTGTGGGACTTTTAAAATTATGATTTTAATATGAGATCTTGAGGATGAATAAGAAAGGAAGGGTTGTGGCTTAATAGTGGTGTATTTGCATGTTAAATTGACAAGGGGTCAGTTAGTTGTACCGGCTGTTTTTGTGTGTCAACTTGACACAAACTAGAGTTATCAGAGAAGAAGGAGCCTCAGTTGAGGAAACGCCTCCGTGAGATCCAGCTGTAAGGCATTTTCTCATTTAGTGATCAATGGGGAAGGGCCCAGCCCATGGTGGGTGGTGCCATCCCTAGGCTGGTGGTCCTGGGTTCTACAAGAAAGCAGGCTGAGCAAGCCCTGGGAAGCAAACCAGTAAGCAGCTCCCCTCCATGCCCTCTGCATCAGCTCCTACCTCCAAGTTCCAGCCCTGCTTGTGTTCCTGTTCTGNCTTCCTCCAAAATGGCCTGTGATCTGGAAGTGTAAGCCAAAGAAACCCTTTCCTCCCCAACTGGTTGTTTGGTCAAGGTGTTTNATCACAGCAGTAGAAGACACTCCCAATTTGCAGATGAGGGAAACAGCCCCTGAGAAGTGATCACCCCAACTCATAGAACTTGTCTTCCTGGATGTGACTGTTCTGTTATTTGAGGACCCATGAAGGAAGTCAGTAGAGTTTCCCAAAGCCAAGGATGACAACCAGTCAGTGACCAGCATTTAATAGCGTTGCTGTCTTTACTATCTTGTTGTTAGGCTTCCATTCATGGGAGACTTTCAACTTACACTATGGATTCAAAGTTTGCTCCTTAAACACATCTGTATTTATTTCTAAAATGTAGATCTGAGCTGTTAAAAAAACATTAATACAGCTGATTCAAAAAAGTGACAAAAATCTTGATTGTGGTCAACAAATAGCTAAAAGCAGGAGACAAGGCTATCAATCGTTTGCATGCCAGAGAGTGGGAACACGTCAAATCATACTGCCACACCCCTTCTCTCCATTAAGAAGGGTCATCTTGGGGTAAGCATCTTCTTATGTCCCATAGGCCCCCCGCTCCCACACTTGCTCTGTTTTCTTTGGGGCATGCCCTTTTCTCTGTTTCTGTCACTCTCACAGTGACCTCTGAGTTTTCCTCTCTTTGCCCCGTGGATTCTGACACTAAAGGAAGGTTCCAGATAACTCTTGGGGAATTCCTTCATCCCAAAGGATGATGACTCATCCTGACCTCCGTGACCAGACGTGGGTGAGTGAAAAATGCTCCATGGTTCAGTGGGCGAGGCTGGCATGGAGGGTCCTGGCATTTCATCTTGGGAGCCTACTGCAATTTGTGCCTGCAACAAACAAATCCTACCTCTCCCTTACTCTCAGTGTCCCCATTGTTACAATCGTCCCACCAGCCCCCAAACCTGCTTCAACTTCTCTGTTTTCTATAGATCTCCACTTATCTCCTCTTTGCTTGCAGGGAAGATGGGCTGAAGAAAGCAGGCGCGTGGGGGGGGGGAGAGATGGAAACTGCCTGGCAAGTGGGAGTTTCCTGGTTTGAGGAAAGAAAGAGATGTGAACAGACAATGGATCCCAACCTCATAGGACTGCTTCTGCGGTTGAATTAAGATAAATATGCACACACATCTGACCACAATACCCAGCATGCAGTGTGTGCCTAAGCAGGCAGCTCATCTTATCGTCTGCAGAAGAGACACTAGCTTCTGCCGACAGGAGACCCTGTGGGAGTCTCAGGCTTCATCTGGGTCGGTGGTGGTGGTGGAGTCATCCTCAGCTCAGACTGGCCTTTCACTGGGTCAGGCTGGACAGCAGTCCATTCCCTTCCTCTGGGACTGACCAGGGACAGAGAGAGCAGTCAGAAAAATAAGACCAAGAAGAGAGTGATGGGGTTGGGGGCCCTTGGGTGGAGGGGAAGAAATGATGAGGGACCAGTCAAAGGTCAGGAAATCAATTTCTTTCTCCTTACAGATCTATAAGTTTAGAGGCTTGTAAAGGTCACTGTTGTCCTTTTAAAGTACCTCCAGGATTTACATCCTGGATAGCACTCGCTCCCCTTCATGGTAAACATGAAGATCCAATTAGTTTTCCCTATAACTCAAAGAGATCGGAGCAACAGGGGCCTTTCCGGTTGGGAGTGACTTTGGCTATAAAGTTTCTTGCTCTGCTATCCTGAGGATGAACTTTAATCCGTATCTTATCTCCTGCTTGAAAATGAACATCCCTTCTCTTCTTATCAGAGTGGTTCTGCTTTCTTTTTCAACCCCCACCCCCTTTCCTTTGGAGTCTTGGCNATAGTCCTTCTGGCAGTTAGGACAGATTCTTTTCCTCACTTATTTACTGCACTCAGTTACCTTAAGAATTTTCTCTCTGACTTGCCTCCAGGAGGCATTTTAAGGTCCTGTCATCTCAGAATGTTGCTGGAACAGCTTTCTGGGCCCTGCCCCTGAGTCCTCTACAGTGGTGGGAAATGGTGCTCACTAAACATTTCTTCTTCTTCAAATGGCATCCTTGACCAGAGATGAAGTCACCTACCCAGCCACTTCATGAATCCTGTTGGCAGGGGTGGCTCCTCTGTCCCACGGCTTCTCTTTCTCCCTCCAGGTTTTCTAATCTCACCTGGGAGATTAGAGGGAGATGGAGGGAGGGAGATGGAGGGAGATTCCAGGGAGATGGAGGATGGAGGTTAGCTCTCTCCCTCTGGGGCTTTAAGTACTGCCACAAACAGGATTGGTTTTAGATTCCTCGGACTGGGAGATCCTTCACTCCNTTTACAGAGCCGGAGAACCTGTCCTGTACTCAAGACTTTCCTGAAAGGCGGGGTGGCTGTAGTAGGCCATCTCTATGTGGATTAAGGTGCTCTGGGGCTATCTTGGAAATTTGCAGAGATTTTTTTAAAAACTCTTTCTTTACCAAAAGAAGAGGGATGAGCTTTCATAAGATGGCCCTTCAGCCATCATTTGAAAGATTAAGGAGGGTGAGAGGGCAATTGAGGGGGGGGGGTCCTTAGAAATAGTAGCCAGCATTTACTAAATGTTCCCCAACAACCAGTCATGTTAGAAATAGACATCTCATTTGATTTCAGAGCCTCCTTATGGGACAGACACTTTTGTCACCTCCCTTTTGTGTATACACACAGGTCATCTTGTTCAAAGTCCAAGCAAGTAGGGGTGGGGCCCATTACATATGACAGCTCTGCACATACTTGCTGTGTTCAGCTTAGATGCAGAGGAGAGCAGAGGATGCATACACAATCACACACATGCCCAACATGGTTCAGATAGCGACAGAGGAGTGTTTAGGTTTGCCTCTTAAAAGATCTCCATTTGGTTTCCCTCTTTGCCTGTTGCCTACCAGTCCAGGTGGAAAGTATATTATAAAGTCAGAATGACTTCTGAAGTTGCCAGTAACAGAAAACCTAAGTCAAACTGATTTTACTCAAGGAAATTTATGGGCTGGGAGAGGGCTCAATGGGGAAGGTGCTTACCGTACGAGCATAAGGACCCATGTTTGCATCCCTAGAACATATGTAAAAAGTTGGGTGCAGTGGCTCATGCCTGTACTCGTATGTATGAGGCGGGTGTGGAGAGAGATGGATCCCTAGAGCTTACTGGCCAGTCAGTCTAGTCAATCTGTGGGCTCCAGGCATAGTGAAGAGATTCAGCCTTAAAAAATAAAGTTGGAGGAAAAAGGTGAAGCGAGGTAGAGGAAGACACCTAACCTCACCCTCTGGTCATTACAAATGTGCACACAAACACACATGAACACTTACATACATGGGCACCACACACCAAAAGAGAAAAAAAATAGAGGGGTTCTGTGGGTTCAGTCAGCTGCAAGAACAAAGCTAGGCTGATCCAGCACCTCAGCGACGACGCTCTCACAGACTTCACCTTTCCTGGAGCCTTTGTGTGTCAGCTTGGTCTAAAGGCTGAGTTGTCTGCTGGTGGAACAATGCTACAATTGTTCTAGGTTTCGTATTTTCATCAAAAAAGGCGAGAGAAGGACTAGAGAGGAGGCTCAGGGATTAAGAATGCTTGCTGCTTTCCCAGAGGGCCTGTGTTTTGTTCCCAACACCCAGGTGACTCACAGCTGCTTGTCCCTCCAGCTCCCTGGAATCCAATGCCTTCTTCTGGCCTCCACAGTCACTGTATGCATGTGCACACACACACATACACATGTATAAAAAATTAAAAAATAAAACCTTAAAAAAGGCATTCATAAAAGGATCCAAAGATTTACTCTTACTGAACAGCTTAAGTTGGAGACAACCCAATCCACATTCAAGGTCAGGGAAATAAGAATTTATTGACTGTCTTAAGCCAATCAGTAATTGTCTCTGAAAATATGGGTGGGATATATTTCCATTGGCTCCACTGGATGCATCAGGGTACCTGAATGAAAATCTGAGTGGTCAGGAAGGAGAGAGTATGGCATGCTTGCTGGCACATAATTCACGTCTTTGAATTATTTACATTATTAATTTTGTGCTAGGGATTTAGAAACCAATGTGTTAAGATTTTGCTAATGTCTACTGAAGACAATTTGCAGGGTGTGACTTAAAGTCTTTTTAGCAAACATCAGACTCATGAGTAGCCTTCATCCCTGTATTAGTAACTTTTCTATTGTTGTGATAAAATGCCACAACCAGAAGAGAGTTGTGGAAGAAAGTTATTTTAGCTTGTGGTTTTAGAGGGGTAGAGTCCATCATGGCGGGGAAACATGGCAGCAAGAGGCGGACGTGGTGGCAGGGATGGGAAGCTGAGAGATTATGTCTTTCAAATGTAAACAGGAAGGGGGAGGAGGGAGAGAGGGAGAGAGAGAGAACTGGAAGTGGGGTGATGTCATAAAATCTCACAGTCCACCCGCAGTGACACAATTCTCCAGCAAGATCACATCTCCTAGATCTCACCAAACAGTGCCACCAACTGGGGACCAAGAGTTCAAATACCAAAGCCTATAGGGGATTCAAACTACCACAATCCATGTTATCTTTCGTGTGTGTAATATACACGTGTTTGTGTGTGTTTATGCAGGTGTATGAGGAGGCACAGGAAGCCAGGTGTTTTCCTCTGTTACTCTCCATCTTNTTTTTTTTTTTTGAGACAATGTCTTTTTCTGAACCCAGAGCTCATTGATTTGGCAAGATTAGCTGGCCAATGAGCTCCAGGAATCCCCATCTCTATATCCCCAGAGCTAGGACTAGAGGCAGGTGCCACCACATCTAGCTTTCTATGTGTGTTCCAGGGATTTGAACTCAGGTCCTCATGCTTGAGCAGCAAGCACCTTACTGATGGATCCATTTCCTCCAGCCCCCATGTTATCTTTAAATACATGCTCAGTGCAGTGTTGTACAAGTGTTGACATCNCTGAGAAACTTATCAAAAGCAACCTCAGGAATCAGCCTGCTTCCCAATTTCAGCACTGGCTGAACACCTCCCACTTAATTAAAACCCACATGTCTAAAAGAGGCCTTGGAAAAATCGGAAATTCCAGTATGGGCTGTCAATTAATCAGAAAANTTTTTTTTCTAGATGGCAAAGAATTATTTCCCTACCAATTAATTGCCTAATCCTCAGGGCCCTAAACTCAGTCTCAAAGTACATTACAAATACACCATCACTCAATAAATTGCAGCGAATATCAGCAAAATATCTCTGGCTTATTTGAAGGCTGGGGCAATGTAGCCAAGAAAGTGACTCAGTAGATTAGGGGGATCTCAGAGTGAAGGATGCTGAGAACAATCTGATTGCGTGCACACACACACACACACACACACACACACACACAATGTGTTTCGTTTTGAGCTAAAGCAACTTTGAGAGTTTTTTGTTTTCCTCCTCTATGACTTCCTTTGAAAAATCACGTAAGCCAAGTTTTCACTGCAGTTGGAAGCAGACTCCTTTAGGAGCAAGAGGCCAATGGCTGGGGAAACTGTGACAAATGAAGCTGCTGGGAGAAAATGAAAACTTCAGCCACTTGGAGAGCAGAGATACAGGAGGACTTGTGCAGTTTGGCCAGGCTGGGCCGGTGCAGACTTACATTTTGGTACTGACTCACAACCAACATTTCATGGTGTGTTAGCATTTATGAGGCATTTTCGCTCACATTGCCAATTGGCCTGGGTTCTCATAAATCTCCGCTAGAGTGTATTTGGTATGTACAATTACAGTGGGATGTAATATGTATTATTTTTGGCAGTCCAGCAGTTTCTCCCCCACCTTCTCTTTTCTGGAAGGTGACTCAGTCCTGGCCAATAATAGTACCCATTCACCTGAACCCACAAGGACCTGTCAGCATGTCCCCCTGGAACTTTGATATAGAATTGTGTAGTCATTGCCACTATAGGATGTAAAGCTGTGAGAAAAGAACAGAGTTGTAGAGCATCATGGACTAAGAGAACTCAGTGACTCTTATAGGCCCAGGATCGATCTTTGCATAAAACCAGATTAATTGGGGTGGCTGAGATACATGAGCCCGTAAATTCTGCCGCTGCCTTAGGTTGCCTGAGTAGAGAGCATCTGTCCTTTGCATGGAAGACAGATACCTTTCATACAAGTTAGAATTCATCTTCCCAGCTTCTGCTTGGATTGAGGCTTGCTGGAGGCTCCCTGAAGACCCTTTCCAACATCTGCACCACTCACCAACAGGAGCTCACAGCACAGTGGCCACTGCCAAATCGAGTGGGTCTCATGTCTTTTCAGTTGTAAGGTCCTGTGGGAATGTCTAATGCAGTCCCCAATTAGCAGGAAGAGTTTTGATTTTTCTTTTTACAATTTGAAATGCATTCCTGTAGGCAAGTAATGTAAGCCATGGCCCTATAAGCTACCTCACAAAATGTGAGCACTACAGTGGAGAATAAGAGAGATGGCACACTGAAAACTATTTCAAGAGATAAGAAGCAAATTTGATTGAGGGAACAGAGACTGAAGATCGAAATAGATTGTTTGGGGGGGTTATGTGGAAGAGGAGTATGTTTTTAAAAATAAAATACCAAATGTATACTTCGCATGGTAATACCAAATGTATACCTCCACTTAGTAATACCAAATGTATACTTCACATGGTGATACCACATAGTAGAAGTTAGACTGTTTTGGAAGATTTATCCTAAAAAAAAAAAATAGCAAATTCAGAACTGTCTATTCAACCTCCTGCTTCCAGGAGGCAATGGCCTTTAAATCTTTTCATTATTTTTGTTTTTTAATACATCTATCTAACCCACATCTTGATTTTTTTCCCTTGGGTTTTATCTTAAGAATTTCCATTAAGCGACACAAGAGTTTAACCACTGATCTTACATGCTCACCTTGGCTCAGTGCTTACACCATCTTCTTTTTTAAACTTTTAGTTACATGTATTTGTTTATTTTGTGTGTGTGTGTGAGCACGTACACATACATGCACCTTGGTGCACATGTGGATGGCAGAGGGTGATTTGCAGGAGCTGGTGTTTTTTCACTTGTGGGTTCCAGTGATTGCACAAACACCTTTCTTTGCCTGCTGAGCCATCTTTCCAGCCCCTTCTTCTTCTTCTTTTTTTTTTTTTTAACTTACTGGTATATATTACCCATATATTTTTTATTTCCTTATGACATTTCTATACATGCACATCATGTATTTTGAGCATATTCATTCCCATTCCCCTTTTTGTGCCCTGTATCCCTTCTTCTTGATGCAATTTTGTTATAAATGTGGTTGGATCACTGGCTACTATTCTCACTATCATGACTAGATATATATTCAATTCATTGCTGGGTGTGCAGTATTAAATACGACCAAGATGGCCCTTCCTGTCCCAGCTCTAAGACAGCCCAGGAATAGCACACTTAGGTTCTGTTTACTTACTTAGGCTTTCACACAACTGTTCATTCAGCCCTGTCTTCCCTTTCATGTGGCTGCAGGGCTCCTCAATAAGGCAAAACCACTATGCTACCATTTGGCTAGAGACATGTTTCCCCAAACCCTCATCACGCCAGTCTGGGAGGCCTGCTCTCCAGTCCCACTGCTGCCCCTGGTATCCC
>LZPO01017382.1:52449-76215 GCA_001675575.1 Neotoma lepida | reverse complement strand
CATTCCCTCTTTCTTGATTCACTCTCACAGTGAAATTCCTTCTTCTCCTGTGTTTTTCTTTTTTGGTGACATACTCATGGTAAAACATTTGTCTTTTAACCATTCTTAAGAAACTCATTAATTCTGAGATGCCTCATGAAGCAAACATCCTGTAAAGATGTCTTGGGGGTGCTGGGTTCTTTGTGGGTTTGGAAGTCAGTTTAAAAAGCTCACCAGGCTTTTCTGTATAGTTTGGAAGTCACCATATTCCTAGAGCAAGCTGCATTATACTTACAAAAGCTGTGCTGACTGAGGCAAGGAGGAAAGGAGACAGAAAGTATGCCAGGCAAGGGATGTCTGGCTCAGAATGACCAACAGCCTGAGGGTAGTGAAAAGCACATCTCATAATCCACCTACTCAACCATGAAGATGTGCTTAGAGTATTATACAGTGGGAAATAACGCATTGGCATAAATATGTATGAAAGAATTCATGACCCTAAAGTGAGCACATTCATTCGGGAGCCAAACTTAACAGCGTGCTTCCCTTCACGCCTCTTGTTTTAAAGATGTCTTTACATTGCTGAGAGGTTTCGTGGAGGACCGCACAAGNAAAAACAGGCACCATTTCAGNGAAGTCAAATACTGGGCCAGGTCTAGTGATTTTCAAAGTACAGGGAAATTTCACAAAGCAAGTGTGATAAAATGTGGATTTCTGTGTCTCATTCCCCTTAATCCAANGCATCAGCCTTAGTGTAGGTTTTAAATCCTGGCCTGATTCCAAGGACTCCTAGGAAACCTGATGCCATAGGTGTTCCATGGACCACAGTTTGAGAATCTGGTTTCGACAGAGTTTTATCCCAGATCACTAGGGTTGTGTGACTCTGAAATTTTTCTCTGGTTACAGTTCACTAGATCTAGGCATAAAGGCTGAGAACAGCTTTTAGTCAGCNGTCAGAGCATCAAGTCCAGAAGGTGCTNGGTGACCCTCCTTGTGGCAGGTCTATGGTCAGACATGCAGGAAAANGGAGCTTTCTAACCTGGATTGGCCTGCTGTCTTTTTCCTGGGGACATTGGAAATTCATGTGTCTCCTTCAGAAAGCAAGTGCTCTCTTGGTAGAATGTGACATAGAACCTGGCAACTAAAACCTGAAGTTAGGGAAAATGAAAAACAACAACCAAACACAGGCCAATCTTGGTCTTTGACCCAAACAGTAGAAACCGGTTCACAATCTGGGGGCGGCAGTCAGAGAAAAAGGCAGGGCAAGGCCGCCCAGGCCGCCACGTCACCTGCAACCTGACCCCACAGGGGCCCGCCCCTGTCCACGGAGGCTCGAGCGACAAGGGCCGCTGAGGGTAAGCATTGCAGACTGCTGCAGACGGGGAGGTGTAAACCCGGGTGTTAAAGTCCCGGGCGCGGACCAGCTGGGGAATCTGGCTCCTGCNGTGTCCCCCACTAGCCTAGGGCGCAGGCCATGTGACCTGCGGGGATTGGGGTTCAGATTTGGCTTGGCGCCTTCCCTTCTGCGCTTTCTACTCTGCTTCCGCAAGCGCCGTGGCTCTGGGGCCTTGCACTGTGCGTGGACACCGCTGGTGCGTGGGTAGGGGGCACTGCTCCTTGTCTCCAGAAGGTCATTTCCCAGCTGCAGTTGTCGCCCCTGTTTGGCCTGCTCTCGCATAGCCAGGCCAGGGTAGCTGTCTGCTTCTTCCAGACCCAGCTCAGGGATCACCTCTAGGAAACACACCGGAAGGGGGAGCTTTGGGTCACACGAAGGCTTTTGTGTCCCTAAAGGCCCTCCTTCCGCGCACCTGGTTTCAATAAGTGCCTAGGGAGAAATATGACCAGGGCCCTGATGCATCCCCAAGAAATTCTGTCCACAGAAAGAGACTTGCACCGGACTGAACGTGTGCAGATTCACTCACGGAGCTGGTGCACTTTTCAACCTTAATTGTTGTCTAGAATGAGTGTAGATCGTAGCGATGTTAGAAACGGGATCTAAAGCAGCAGTTAAACACTGATTCATTAACACTGAAGACGAGGAGAAGGCGCACTGAAAAAAAAACCAAACAACTAACTACCCCTTCCTATACTCCCCCTCCTTAGCCACAGGCACATTGACATAGTTGCAATTAGAAGTACTTTGCATTTCCTTTTCAAATTCTGGAACTAGGGACCTAAATTACAGCCCCAAAGAACAGAAGTCTTCTTAGAAGTTCTGAGAAAAGGTCTCTCAATGCAGAACTGACTGGAAGTCAGAGTTTATCCGGCTTTTAGCCTGTATCATAAAAAGTTTAAAGGAGACAGGACATGAGAGGCTTTCAGAAAGAGCCTATGAGCTGTATAAATAGAAGTTCCGTATATACCCACACACATTTCTGTTGCACCCGTGCTTAAAGCCAAGGGGAAGTTTCTATATAGTACTCTGATCTTTACAGTCATAAGAAAGTAACTCTCACCCTACTATGCACTAGAATTTTGAGACCATAAAATTTTCATACAAATTTTCCTAAACCCCTAGTCAATATTTACCTCAGCGGCCTCTCAGTCCTGTGCTGCTTCTGTTCCTGCTGTGTGGAAAGGAAGCTTTCCCTTGCTTTTGTGCCCGTAGCATCCTCTTACTCAGATCTCAGCACACATACCCATTTCCCTGACCTTATGAAGCAACATTTGAAGCTCCGTCCACCACTTGAAATGATCTCATTCCTTTGTTATTGCCTATCTCCTAAAAAAACAATAAATAAAATAGAGGTTTCTGGAGAGTAGGGGCCAGTTTTATCTGCTGTTCTGTTGGAGAACATCTATACTCCCACTGTCTACTAGGGTGGAATTTAGTCAGCACTGTAAAGGGTTTGCAATGTTGAATGTAACCTGGAGGAAACATTTCTGTTCCTTGTCTTTTGTTTCTTACCCTTTCCCCCTGGGTAGCTCAGGTATAATTGCTCTCTCCTCTGTTGGCCTCTCTTGGGGTCTCACCTACAACATTCTGTTCTCACCCCAGGAATTGGGACCTGGAGGCAGCTGGGGCTTTGGACAATTTCTGCTGGTTCTGGATTTTGGACTAGAGAGTAACTGGGGCTCTTTTCCACAGGGTTGGGGACAGCCAGCCACACCAGCCCCCTGACCCTTTGGCACCTCCTGCATTTGGCTGGTCATGGGAGGCTCTAAGGCTGGTGCATGATGGGAGCTGCTTGTGAGAGATGGTCTGTTTGTGTTGGAATCCAGGTGCAGGGAATGTCTAGGGGAGTGTCGTCATGCTGTTGAGGCTTTTCCTTGTGGGCTGGGGGCTACAAGGCTGCAGTCTGGCCCGCTTGCTGGCAGGGACCATGGGTTCCTGTGTGGCTCTGAGGAACCAAAGGCTGGTAGTAGAGGAAGAAAGGTTGGAATTTCCCAAGGTTCTTTCCGAACTGAGGGTTGTTGAGAACCCCTGGAAAGTACTGATGTGAAGTGGTGTCTGATCCTTGAGGCCGCTCAGGGCTGCTAGGGTCTTCCAAGGCCCCTAGCCAAAGCCTTGTGTCAAGTCAGTGTTTAGAGATAACAGCACTGAAAGAACCAGATGTTCCGGGAAATGCCAGTAGCCAGCTAGGGAAAAAGCTGTTTCTTAGACTGTGCAGCCCAGCACCCTGCACATGGTGGCTGTTTAATAAATGCTCTTTGAAGCAGGAAATGTGTTTCTAGCCTGGCTGTGTCAGTGTTCTGCTCACATCAGATTTCATAATATAGACCCAGGAGGCTAAATGCCGGGTTCACAGCCTGATCACGTCACTTCCAAGCTGTGTCTGTGGGCGAGTATCCGTGGTGGCGCTGATGTCCACAGGGTGCGCAGTGAGGATCAGGAGGTATACCTTATATTATAAAGCACTTAGAACAGAGCATGGCACCTGGTAATAGGGTAAGTCACAAAAAGTAAGCACAAAATAGAGAGAGGGTGGGGGTTACCTCATGAAGGAGTCGGGGAATGGGATCAGGAAAGTCTCATTAGATATTTAAAAGACAGATGTTGTTTTCATAAACAAGCTGGGTATGAGGCTTCATTGCATTGGGGTTCCTTAAACTTTATATATGTTTGTAAATGTTTTAGCATTTGCTCAATATGTAGTAAAAATATGGAAACTGCACTCTTCCATGTCATACGCTGCCTTTCAATGCTCCTAAGACCACAGAGGCATTAACTTGTGCAACCTGTCGTATTCTTGCATGACCTTGTAAGGAGGGCTATTGTTACTTTCGGTTAACAGGTGGGAAAACAGGCTTACTAGCTTGTCCAACCACAGGATTTCTCTGAACCTTTAAAGAGAATGTATCCTCTGGCATTTCCCAGGGTGACCATGGAAACCCATCTCTCTTCCTGATACATTCTCAAGACACAGTTTGGAAATGTACCCACAGACGAGGCCTACTGCTAAGGAGAAAGCTCAGTACTCTTGCTGTTCTCTTCAGTATCTGTAGCTAGGGTGCCTCCCACCAGAAGGACCAAGCCCAGGATGCTGGTTTTGGGTGTCAAGGTTGGAATCTGCCTTTTTCTTCCTGTTGTTGTTCTAGGGCCCAGGTCATCATGGATTTATAGCCTGTGGAGAGTACAGTATCCACTTTGAAAGGAAGATGAGTGAGGATTTCACATGTGTGCTTGAAGAGTTGGAACATTCCTAGGACTTCTTCCTTCTAAAGGATACACACTACTCTTTTAAGGGCCTGGAGAAGGCAGAGACCTTCTTCCTATTAATTCTTGGTGCGTGGCTACTACTCCTGTTTGGACACTGTTTCTTCAAAGCAGGGTCCTTCTGTTTAGAAATATCATGTATGATATTTAACACTAGATTATCCAAATGAACTCATCTCCAGGTCTTGGCAAGCACTCTAGGGGACATTCAAGGACACGATTCTAGTAAAATCAAAGGCTTCCCGTATCAAAAAGATATTCTTGTAATTTAAAAACAACTAACAAAATAAACAGTATAAAATTTACCATTTAAACCAATCTTAGGTGTTCAGTGGTAATAAGAAAACTATCATTGTTGTGCCGCAATCACTATCAGGACTGTGCACCTCACAGACTCCTTCATCTTTCAAAGCTCAAACTCTGAACTCGTTAACCAGTAAGTTCCCATTGCCTCCTTCCTCTAGTCATGGTCATTCTATTTCTCTGCATAATTTGACTAATCTCTATATGTTATATGAACCTTACAAACACATATGCTTCTGCACCTGGCTGATTTCAGTTAGCATATCGTCTTGAGGGTTCAGCTGGGTCATGTATCAGAAGCTCCTTTTTAAGGCTGGGTCATGCTCCATTCTGTAGACACCCGATTCATTACTCGTTATTCCTTCACCTCCCATAGACACGTGGGCTTCTGCCTTCCTGTGCTCTCAAGCTCTTCAGCTCCTGCCTGGACCAGCCTTCCACACATGATGAAGGTTCCTCATGGATCTGTGTTAATTAGGTCTGATTTGATAGAAAAATGACAAACCCTCTCACTAAGCCAAGATGTGAAATTGAGTCCATAAAGTCTGGAATTCCATTTTGAAGTGGCCGTGGGTGGCTGCGGTTGTGTAGTTGATTGAGACTTGGTGGGAGGAGCTAGGCAGTGATTCCTGGCAGAACTCCCATTTCATTCTGGAGGAAAGAGGGCTTAGGGGGCAGCAGTTCCATGCTGGGGCCCTGTGCAGTCCAGGCCTTGGCAAGGCCTCAGGTATTTGGGTCCAGAGGTTGAAGAGTCAGTTAGACTGGTTGGAAATCCAGGCCTGGATTGCACAGAGGAGGATTTTATTTGCTTCCCAGAAACAATCCTGATTGGGGGCTACTGTCAGGTCAGAACTACATGGAACATAGATTAGGAAAAAGCTTTGGCAGAACAGGGGTGACGTGGGTCANTAACCCTCAANTACAGCTTCTCTCCGGGCACCTTCCCACCCAGTTGCTTTTGAAGCTCGTAGATATTCGATACCTTCAAGGCTGTTTTAGAAGTAGGCACTTGATACTTTTATCAGGGAGACTAGCTTTGTCTTCTGTCCTCATGCATTCCCACACTGTACTGAGGTTCCGCAGGCACCACAGTAAACACCCAGAAGTGCCAACAGGTCTTTACAGTGTTGGAGGAAAACAGCTGCACCCAACATCTCCATGTGGGATGCCCATGAACTATTGGCCTGAGTAGTTCATAGTTTCAAAGTGAGGTGGTGTTGCATGCCTGTCCATGATGTCGTATCTTTGGGATGCTGGGTTTTCAGTGGTTGCCTGATAAGCACCAGGTTCCTTGTGAAAACCAGTGGAATAAGAAACAGAGCCATGGAGGGGACAAGGGGGAGTTTCTGTATTTTTGATTGGCGTAGTGGTTACATGGATATGTGTATTAAAGGTCCTTGGGCTATTAAAAAAAAAGAGAAAGAAAAACCAGAGTAGTAGTAGTGTTGATTTTTCAGTGCCCAGTAAGTAACTGTGATTAGTGAAGAATGGAATAAAAANACTACTTTGAAACTTTTATAGGTACTAATTTTTCAAGCGGGTCTTAAATTGTTAGGACATTGGTGCTTAATTCATTGACTTAACAAATAGAATCATTAGTATTCTTTCATCCCAGGGCTATCNTACAAATTGCTGACATGGTAAAGATACTATGTACCAAGAGAGTTTGGGAATCTCTGCTTTATTCTATCAGAAAATACTCCAAATATTGTATTTACTTTTAAGTATATCCGTCATGGGACTGGAGATGAGATGGCAAGAAAAATCAAACACTCTGCTTAGAAACTTTCTATAGTAAATAGCTGTGGTGGTTGTGTTAATAATAAACTTGACACAAGTTAGAATTGCCAGGGAAGAGAGTCTCAGGGATTGTCAGGTTATGCCTGTGAACATGTCGGCGGAATCTTGATTCTGTTAGTTGAGGTAGGAAGACACACCCACTGTGAGTGGTACTGTTCCTTGGGCAGGGGGATCCTAGACTGTATAGAGTAAAGCCAGCTGAGCCTCAGCAGGCATGCATGAAGTCATTGCTCTCGGCTGGGGATGTAACGTGACTACTGCTTCACCTTGGCATCTCCGAAATGATATGCTGTAATCCGGAGCAGTGAGCCAAATCAACCTTTCTCCATTCAGGGGCTTTTGTCGGAGTATTTCATCACAACAGGGGATGGGAAGCTAAGACTCGTATTTATTCTGTGACCAGAGAAAGTCATGGAATGAATACAGATTGGCTATATAAAGTCAGAAAGAGGCATCATGGAAGGAAAATGTCTCTTCAGTCCGTCCCATCATCCAAGGAGATAATAACTGCTACAACTTGGTGGATATTTTTCAAAATTTTTTCTGTGAAAAAAAAAATAGGTACTTTACCAAACTTGGTACGTATATTCTCTGCTTGGTTGTTAATTTTAAAATTTTGCTGTTTTAGAGTCATCTTCCCTGTCAAAGTGTATACAGTAATAATCATATGTAACAAATATGCATACTTACTTGAAATAAACAATTTCTAGGAAGAAAGACTCAATTCTTAAACCTTTGTTACTAATTGTAGTACGATTGCACCAACAGTGGCCCAACGCTGCCCTCTTGTGGCCCTTTTTCTGTAACTTGTGTGAGGTAGAACTTGTGTTCTGACGTGGAGAGTATAGAACGGGATCTTTATAGGAGTTGGTAGTTGATAAGGAGGTGTGAGGCGTCTATAAATAGGTGAGTAACTATGAAATAAAGTGAAAGTAGTCAGTGTCATGAGAGCCACAGTTAAAATTCCATATTGTCCTGATGAATTAAGGTCACGTCAAACAGCAGCAGCAACAGTGGTAGCTGACATTATTGATTGCTTGTGACCCAGGAAGTGNTCTTTGCATTTTTCGTTGAAAGAATTTATCTCTTTTAGGTCTTTAAATACTGGTAGGATTTGGGCCTAGAGGACTGGTGAGGTAGAATGGAGGGAAGGGACAGTGCTCCATGGAGAGGTCTGCTTGCAAGAGCAAGTGTAGGAATCGGCACGGAAAGGAGCAGGCCTTACAGATTGCTGGGGGGTGGAGTGGGCAGCGGCGTTAAAAGACTTTAAACCCCATGCTAAAAACATGACCTTAATTCTGTTGATAGGCAGTGAGAATCAGAGANCCAAGCTTTTTGACGGGCAGTCGTTGGATCAGAACTGGACTTCCGGAAAAGTTCACTTCATCAGTGTGAAAGATGGGAGCCTCTAACAGAGGGACCAGTTAGGAGTATACAGCAGTAGTCCAGCTGGGCTATAATACAGCTCTGAAGAGGGAAGGGAGATGAATCTGAGCTTGGTTAGGATGTCAGTGGTGANAGTTTTATTGTTCTTGGAAAGCCACAGTCATGTTTATGAGCTTGAGTGGAGATCTGATAGTCCAATAGGCTTGCTTTACCTCAGCCGTCACCAATGGCCATGTGTTGCCTTTCCCCTCTCCTTGAAGAAAATCGTTATTTTAAGGGCACCACGTAGAACACATTGTTTAGCCTCGTGTGTGGGATTTCCCCTAGAGATCCAGAATCATGGCAGCTACTCTAATCTGTGAGAACAGGCAGGGCATTTGATCCCTGTCGAAAGGCTAAGGAGTGACCTAGCTATACTTCTCTTTCTCTGCTGTGAGATGGTGGCGTGGAAAATGGAGTAGAAATGTTTCTCCTTTCCAGNGTGAATAACAGCAAGGGTTTCACTGACCAGGAACAAACAGGATTTGGGCTCCAAGGGTGGCGAGAACTGACTGTGTGTGTTGAAGGAAGCTATGGCACAGTTTTGAAGCCGTTTTAAAAGGTGGCATAGTTTTATGAGACNATTGGAGTTCAGTGTGCCTTCCAAAACAATCATGTTTTGGGTTTAATTTACAAATGCTTCTTAATATTCTAAAACACCTAGAGTAGTGATACTCAAAGCAAGACCTGTTGTTCTCCAGAACCTTCTTGATGGGTTCAGCCAGGTCTCAAGGATACAGTGAATTCTGCTGGAATGCAAACTAGATACAGAAATCTCCACAAAGCTGGTAATGAANGCAATCTTCTCCTAGCTCTTTGTGGTCTGTCTTCACCAGGCCCATGTGGACATGTCCTCAGAGTTGGAGCAGCAATCATGTGGATAGAAGTGATTCTATACATTGTGTCTTTCTCCACAACCATCAAATTTTCCTGCCCCAGAGGTCCTTTCAAATACTGTTCNTGGATAAATTAACTTCAGTAAAACTTAAAAAATACATTTAAAAGATAACTAACTTGGATGCAGAAGAATATATCGGGTACTTCTAGGGCATCTAGAATCTAGGATTCACGAAGATTTTCACGGCTTTTACCTCTGAATGTCAGAGAATGTTTTCNTGCTCATGGGCAAAGAGGTGTGACTGAATACCATATATAATAAAGTGAGTTCTGAGTTTGTGGATCGCTAATTAACATGCTTGAGTTATCTTCAACTTCACTGGAATCATAATTCAAAGCTGATTTGGCATTAGTATACAACGGTATCATATTTCAAGCTCGATCAGATCTGAGTTATGTACTTTATCACTTTTTAACTGTTTAAATGACGTTCCTGTTAATAGGCTCTATGCTTTAACATCAACAGGCAGATGGTCGGGATGGTTCACGTCTAGTTGAGTTTTCATGGCTAATTGGGCACACATGTACTAAATTTGCCCCTCTACTTCGAAGTGAAGGATTTTACTTGGAAGTGAAGGATTTTACTAAATATGAGCTTTTTTTTTTTTTGCAATACCAGGCAGCTTATTTTCATCTGCTTAAGCAGTCTTAAAAACATGAGCAATTTTTCAGCATTATATCTTAATGTGTTAACCGTTTTGCTTTTAAAGAACAGATTTCTTTCAGTGGCTTAAATGAGAATTCACAGAAATCATAGCCTTTTAATTAAAAGCAATATGTTTCCATGCCAGATATTCTGAATAATTTCCAGTGACCCAAAAAAGGAACACATTTCTGGGCTGGAAGTGTGCATGTGGGACCCGACCCTTCAGAAGCCTGGCAGAAAGGCCTCATGGAGGATTTGAAACAGGAAAAAGATTAATAAAGAGAACNTCAGGGNAGTTTTCAGCTTAAATGGTGTGGGTAATAAAGTAATTTTCTTCACCGTGGAATGGCTTGATGGAAGAGTTGAGTTTGCTGCATACTTCTAATGCTAAGTGTCCATCTGACTTCACCCACTTTGAAGTTGTAAAGACAGCCCAGGAAAGCTGGATGTTTTGAAGCTAAAACTAGCACAAGTCATTATGTTTCAAAACAATTATAAGAGGTCTGACCAGCAGACTAAAACAAAAGACTCAAATGTTTCTAACTGGCAGGATTCTTGAAAATTCTTGCTGTCCAGCCATTACAGAGGCAGCTGTTGGGAAATCAAAGATTCCCTGGGTGAAACAAAAGACTTAGGGCACCAGAAGGTAGGTGATTTAGATGATTTCTAGTTTTAATCACTGCCTAGCTCTTAACTAGCTAGTCACCAGACGTATCAGCTAATGTCTCCCTCTTTCTTTTCCTCGCTTGTTCTGATAGTGACTGTATGGACTTTGGCCAATTCACAAAGCTTTTGTGAGGACACTAATGAGTGTATGCGTGTATATGGATGGCTTTCTTTTCGTTATTTACATCCTTTTATTTTTCCATTTTTAACAGTTAAAAAACATTAAAGCATTACACAAATCGGTGTGTGTGTGTGTGTGTGTTTGAGTGTGTGTACCTGTGCATGTGAGTGTGGAGGCCAGAGGTCAACTTGAGGTTATCTTCTTTAGTTGACTCTCTACCTTACCTCTGCAAGATAGGGTCCACCACTAAAACCACAGCTCACCGAATTGTCTAGACCAGCTTGTCAGCAGGCTCTGAGGGTCTACCTTCTTGCCCCCTCAGTGCTGGGGTCCCGGTGTGTGCTGCCACACTCAGCTTTTATATGAGTGCTGTGGATCCCAACTCAGCCCCTCCTTGGGCAGCAGCAGTTTACAAATTGACTTTCTATGGATTTGAGTGCAGATAAAGAGTAAGTTTTAGTNCTTACAGCAGTGATTCTTAACCTTCATAATGCTCTGACCCTTTAATACAGTTCCTTATGTTGTAGTGACCCCCCATCATAAAATTATTTTTGTTGCTACTTCATANCTGTAATTTTGCTATTGTTATGAATCNTTTTGTAAATATCTATGTTTTCTGATGGTCTTAGGTGACCCCTGTGAAAGGGTCGTTTGACCCCCCTCAAAGGGTGANGACCCNNTTTGAGAGTCACTGCCTTACAGCTTGTTCCCCTGGTTAGTTAGCACTTAACTTGAGGAAGGAAATGCTCCGTGGATAGCGCTGACTGACTGATGGACTGACTGACGGATTGACTGACTAAATGAACAGTTCTCTTTGCTCTACTTTTCCTTTCTCCTCCAGAGAATTGGGCCCCAAATAGAAGTAAACATGTGGTGATTGTTTAAGAGTCTTAACCAGGTGCAGTGTGCTGGGACCCNTCCAAGTTCGAGCTGTGTGCATGAAGACAGTCTACTCTGACAAGGGTCCCAGCTCTGCATGCATGCAGGATGTTTGGTGGGGTTTTTCCTGCGATAATTGGATTGGCTACTAGAACCCACTTGTAAACACATCTCAAAGCCAGAGACACTTCCCATCTCTGCTTCCCACTCATTCTGCGGCCTAGCTGATCTNACACGTGTGATGAAGGGTAACCCAGGAAGCCAACAGAGGGAGTCTTCCTGTACAGGGAGGGGGAGAAATTCTTTTTTCTGCCAAGAAAGGAAGGTGGATTTTAGGTTCCTGTCCTCTACATCTGCGTGGTCAGTGGTCATATGACCCCTGGCTATTAGAGCTTAGGTGAGAATTGAGACAACTGCACAAGGCAGTTTGGCCTGCAGGGGAGAGCGGTGGTAACACCAATTCAGCTGACANTGACAAACCCTGAACTAACATGCAATAAATGGTGGTGACCTGGAGGTAGATAGAGTACCCGAGACCCACTAGTGGGATGGGACATCTGACAGTGTACAGTCAAAAGCAGAGTAGTTGAGTCTGGAGCAGGGGAGAGATGCTGCCCTCATTTTCTTTAGGTTTTACCCGTAGATAGCAGACTTCAAGGTATGATTACTTGAGGTCAAAAGAAGCCTTCCTCCTAATCCATCCCCCTTGTTACCTGAGATAAGTAACCAGAAGTTCAGCCTGGACAAGTGAAGAGCCCCAGGTCACAGAACTATGAGTGGCAAGGTTAAGACCCAGGTCACTTAGTGCAGNACCTCATTCTAAAGAGATNGGTAGAACTAGTTCCATGAAAGGTGCGTTTATTGAGCACCTACTGGATATAACTGTGCAGCCTCTTCCTTTCCTTTCCTTCTCTTTCCTTCTCTCTTTTCTCTTCCTGAAAGGTTAATGCAGCCATGACATCTTTTTGGTGCCTTAACTTCCGGAAAACCTAACAGCCAGCAAGGGCTTTCTTGGGTTACCCTAGCAAGAGATCTCTGCAAGTCAAACACTATTAACTTTAATGAAGCAGCTTTGATGGCAGGGAAGAGACAGCCGACACCGTATTTCCTTAACAATAAACCACTCTGACAGATGAAAACAAACAGGCTCGAGATAACATATAGCGTTTCAGGGGCCAGGCAGAACAGGACCAATAATGAGCAAAGACGGATGTGAGTGGGTTTCTCCGTCTGCCCCGGAAACTCGGGGCTGTCCCAGACCCTGCTGCCTGGGAGGAATTTCTAAAGAAAGCCAGTTTCATGAAGGGGCTCCTGGGAAACTCTTTACTCTACTGTAACCATTAGGTCTGAGTGCTGCTGGTGTCCTTTCCCAGTTCTGGAGATCTGGGCACACTCCCTGCCAGGGTGTGACCCTGCCTGTGACCCTGCCTGCTGCTCTCCTCACCGTGAACTGAGCTTCTCAACTCCCAGAACCCAGAGACTTGTGACTGCTGTGCAATGGAGCTGCTGAGACTTACTCTGTCTTGACAATTCCTAATCCAGAACTTGGCCTAACCCGGACATGCAAACAGCAGAGCCAGTCAGGGTTAGGTTAGGTTTAGTGCTAANGCCCTTGGAGGCTACAGAGAGGGAGACAATGTGCAAATTTATCATACTTGATCATTAGCTATTAAATGTATACTTCAACTACACTATGATGACTGACAAATTAAACATTTTTTTTTAAATTTAAATTCTCTATCAAGCCAGGTCAATTACAAATGCCTTGCGTTATGTCCTTTCCTTGGGGGCTGCTTTTGTGTGTGTGGTGGGGGAAAGGATTGAACAACTGTGCTTTTGAACTTTTGAAGAATTTTATACATGCATTTTTCTTTTGAACTCTACAGCCTTCCCTCAGAGGAAGTTTTCCCAAGTTTCTATTGGTTTGCCTGGGATCACGTGCAATAGACATCAGTTATGACTGAATGGATTTCAAGGCCCTGAAGGATGTGTGTGTGAGAGACAGGTGGGGTGTGGGGGGAGACAGGCAGAGAGAGAGACAGAGACAGATAGGGGGTGGTGGGGGGATAGGTAGTGCCTACATAGCAAGAGCCCACCCTAAATTGCTTGCAGAAATGCACTGGTAATTCCAGGGCCCCTGTTNAATCAAAATGCCATGTTTTTGACTCAGAAGAGTCTTTTAGCAAGTTGCTTAGTGAGTTGTCCACTCTCCTGCTTTCACAAGGATAATATTATTTATATTATGTAGGTACTTACACAAACACTTTATTTAAATTGTATTTAAAAACTTATTTACTATGTGTGTGTGTGTCTATGTGTGCGTGTGCACACAGGCGTACGTGTGCCACANTGTATATGTGCATCTCAGAGGACCTCTTCCAGGAGTCAGTTCTCTCCTTCCACTGTGAGTTCTGGGGCTTGGGCTCAGGTCGCCATGCTTGTGTGGCAACACTTTTACCCAGTGAGCCCTCCCACTGCCTCTTATTTTATCCTTAAAAGACACACTAGTATTGTAAGGGGCTCTTGTTACGGCCCCTGTGTGACAAGTTAGGCATTGAAACATTCTGAAACATTTGTTTACTTCCCCAAGGTCACACAGCTAGGTAACTGCTGTCCTGGAGTCTGTGCTTGTCCCCNGCACCCTGCTGCTCTGGGTTTTTTTGTGAGTGATCAGAGATAAAAAGCAGGACAAGAGAGGCCTTGAGTCAGCCAGCCCTGAGGACAACAGCAACACAGTAGCAATGCTTACTGTGCATGCTAGCTCCTGTGCTAATGTTTATCTGAGCGATCTCATGTCACCATGACAGTGATACTGTCAGACTCAAGGAATTCTAGTCTGCATGCCATCACTGACATATGTTCAGAAAGTGCTGTTTACCATCTCTGGGCCTCAGTTTCCTTATCAGTAAAAGGTGACAGTCATAGTTCCTTCCAAAGAAGGCTGTGAAGATGAACAAGATAATGCAGGGAGAGCCCTGTTCTTTAGAGGGGACTCCAGGAAAACGACTACTTTACTACGATGAGGGAAGCTATTGCTATCCTTGCTTTGCAGACAAGAAAACAGAGCTCAGAGAAATTGGCCAAGCCCACANAGTAAATGGAGAGACTGAATTCACTCACACACCTCAGCCATCTCACTTTTTTCAATCCCTGGAACCTTGTTCTTAGCCAGGAGCACTGAGCACCTCCCCATGTGGGTCATGGATAGACACTGACTGAAAAGTCCAGGCAGTCCAAACTTCCAGCTGTGTGGTTAGGAGACATCAATACACATGGAGCATTAGAAACTGTGTTGTGAATTTTGACATTGGATCCTTTCCAGGACTACTCATTGCTAAGAAGGTATCTGTCACCATGCTGGGCAGTGGCAAGAAGCCACCATGCCCAGTCAGCCATGCCATCCCGAGACCGAAGAGCAGGCAGCTATAGTGTGCTGCACTGTATCCATCAATTCCATGAGTGCTTCAACATTTGAGGAAGAGACAGGCTTTGTATTAGTTGGTTTTGCCCAGCTGCAGGCTGAGGCAGATGTTCTGAGCTCATGCAAAGTAGGCTAGGCTACGCTGGGAGGCTGGACAGGTCGTGTGTGTTAACTGCATTTTCAGCTGGTGTTTTTAGTCTATGATGGATTTTTCAGGACGTAATCTCATAGCAAGCTGAGGGACTTCTCTAACTAAACTCAGAGTTCTTATACGGATTATCTCACTATTTCATCCCAGCCTCTTAGTGACTCTTTGAGACAGTTTGCTAATCCTAGTCTCACCTTTGAGCAGGTTAGGAACTCNGGGCTTGGGGAGCCTCAGCCGAGGNTGCTGTGTGAAACTTTTCATTGTACTTGGCCTGGACCTCTTAACTCCCAAGTCTGAAAGAAAAGCGGACTTTCCCATTGCCCCTTCCCACATCCCTGGCTGACATCAGATCTCTGTCTGGTGTGACTTGTAATTAGCGGCAGCCTTGTGTTCAGGCCTCCAGATGGGGGTGGGGTTGGGGGGATTAGAGCAGGGGCGGGTGACAACTCAGGGGACACATTCTCTCAAGAACATGCTCTCTTAATGCAATGTGAGAACACCTTATAGAGGCCAGAGACTGGAGTTTGTGGGTCATAAATGGAGGCTGAGGACCAATTCCCGGTGACCCGTTTGGATTTCCACACCATCATCACTGTCCTCAAGATGCCTTGACCCTGGCTGCCCCAGGCTGACAGCTGACATTACATTGAGCGTTGTGGATGTGTAAAGCTCAGAGCTGCTGTTCCTGGGTTCCTGTCTTGTCTTGTCTGCTATCTGTACATGCAGGTGGTCACAGGACAGCCAACATTAGAGCCCTGTTGAAGGTGGGAGGCACTGCAGGAGAAAGCATTCCCTGACCATGAATAGAGCAGAGAGGAAGCCCTCCTGGATTTGTTTTTGAGACAGGAGGATGCTGGGAATGCTTGGTATCTCTGTGCGCCACGCTGCCTTTTCCCCTTCTAGATGGGACAGCCCCTTTCTGGTGTGCCTTTTATCAGCAGTGACCAAGAGCCTGGCTTACACATTTCACATCTTTCAGAGGCCTTGGATGATTTGCTTTATGTGGATTTTGGTGTAGGGGACAGTCCTGGACTTTCTACTCCTTCTGTCACTGTAATTACTGATTGCTACTGGAAGTGGCCAGGAAACTGGGCTGAGTTAGCAATTAATTGCAAAACATCTCAAAGCACTGCCCTCTAGTGGCTCACTGGAAAATCCATATTATAGGGTTGGGCTGAGAGGAGTTTAAATGCAAACTGGATTTAAGNAGAATGAGTTGAGGACTAGGATGAGGGTTAAGAAGGTNACTCATTGGATAGAAGTCTTGCTATGCAAGCATGTGGAGCTGAGTTCAAATCTCCAGAACCCACGTAGAAAGCCAGGTGTGATCATATGCACCTGTATACACATATGATCAGAAGGGTCACTGGATCTTGATGGGTGGAAGCCTAGCTCCAGGCTTAGTGAGAGTATGTCATACATATATCTCAATATCTCCCCCTACTTACACACTCTCTCTCTCTCTCTCTCTCTCTCTCTCACACACACACACACACACACACACACACACACACACACACTAAAATTTATTTCAGAGAGAGCAGGATGACTTGAGAGAACAGAACCCCTAATCCTTACAACGGAGCACCCCCTTTTAAAGAATATCTTGTATTTATTCTTTGACAATTTCATATGTGTATGCAATGTATCCCGAACATACCTACCCAACCCCTACCTCTGATTCTCTTCAGTTCACTCCCTCCTGCTTTCATGTTTCTCCTTTCTCTCTCTCTCCTTTTTTTCTTTTGTGACCCACTGAGTCTGGTTATGCTGTGTGCTAGAATGTTGGCTGACCTTGTTGGCCTGACCTTGTGCAAGTCTGANGGAGCACCCCTATCTACCTCTGTCCCTTCTCTGTAATCACTGATGAGCTTGGACACAGTCTNNAGTCCAATTCAGACTGTTCTCATGAAAAGGGAACCAACACAGGCCCCCCCNAAACCAAACTGNATCCTGGTCTCTGTGTTCTTCCTCAGACTGTGCCTTCAAAGCCCCTTAAATGTCGCTGCTGTTTGTTCTGCTTACCCACTGGTGACACAGATGATTCGAGGCCTGCCACCAAGTCTCTTTTCCTTACAAAGCATCCCTTTGGCACTGGTATTTCTCACTCTGTAACTAGCATTCTGCTCCAGTGTGGAGATGAAAATGCCGTTCATAGCATATGTACCTTAAGGTCTAGCTTTTCCCATTTCTTCCTAGTGAGGGCAGATTTTAATTTAATATGGTGAGTTGAACTGTGTGCTCCCTTCCTCAAGATTTTAACTTTCCCCTTAAGTTGACTCTTGCCTACTCTGTGACCTTGCACCCTAATTTTTCCGTGTACTTCCTGGACTGCATTTGAAGTGTCTATAAATCACCTCTTAGGTCAGCCCTTTCCTTGAGATGAATAATATTTGTATTCTTGTCATGCAACACGGTTTTACAACGATACCAATTTATTATTTTTTGGCAGTCTAGACTTGCGCTCTGTTTTGCTTTCATTTTTCTTTTTCAGTGAGTCTTTCTCTTAGCCTTGGTGATGATGATCACTTTAAAGGACAAATTTTTCACTTCCCTAGGCAAACTCAGAAAATGGCATGTGTGATGATCTGGGTGAGCCAACCCAGTCTGATGTGGGTTCAAAGCACTGGGCCCAGTCAGGGACTGTCACATGGAGGGACAGCCGGAAGGGAGACAGGGACCCNCNTGAATAGATTTGTCACTTGGTTCTTCGGTTGGCCATGAGCAGGTTTATTGTCCCCACTCCAATGTAGGACCCTGCTGTAATTAAAANCACATACTTTAATGATCTCATGGTCATTGATTTCTTTTCAGGGACTTTCAGGTTGCATGTGGAAAAGTCAGCGAAGCAGAAATGAGTTCTGATGACCTTGTCCCTGAAGCCTTGAGGGAGGGAATTCAGCAATGAGCAGAAGGAGGGTGAAGCAGATAGGATTTTGACTTCAATGTTATCTTCTAAGAACTTTGCTTTTCATAAAAGTTCAGTTCCCATGGTACCATTCCTCCCCTTATGAAACACTTGNTGCTTGTACCCATTGTTTGCTTGTATCTTTATGAGATCACTTTGTGTCTGATGTTCTCTGCTGGAGGTCTTGGAGTTACAACGATTTATGCCCTACCATAGTGTCAGTTCATCCAGCACTTGCCTGAGGACTCAGCAGAATTTACACATTAGGGTCTTCAGAGTGTTGGATAACTCATGAAATGTCCAGGGCAAGGCCTGTGTTGACTGTGGGTAGGTGCAACAAGTGACAGAGACAGGCCCCTGAAACCAGGTGACTTCCTTGTGTGACTGAGCAAGTCAGATATGCTTTTTAAGCCTTGNGGTTATTTTAAAATGGAGATAAGAAGTGTAGACTGAGAATCGAGGTGATGCCCATAAAGTCTTTAGCAACAGTGTTAGATGAAGGTCAGTTGTTACAGTTATGGGCATGGGAGATCCATTTACAGGATCAGTGTGGGTCATGCAGACTGAGTCTGAAAAGACTGAGTTAGGCCCCTACCTCATGCATAGCTGAGTGGTTCTAGAAACCTCACAGGACCATCTCAGCTCAAACTNAAGGTTGTTGGGAGGCTTGTATTAGATACGAGGTGTCCTAGATGTGGCACATGGAACTCAACATGTTAGCTGATTCCCTCTGCTCTAGGTCTCCTACAGTGCTAGATCTTGACTCTAGGAAACCTTTCCATCAAGTCTCACTGGCACAAGGCACACTTACAAGAAAGAAGTCCTCTTAGGTGGATACTCTTCCTCCAAGTATATGCCAAGCATTTAATGCTCCTTTTCAAGGCTGAGGAGATGGTTCAGTTCTTAGCTATTTTTTTCCTATTGCTGTGATAAAATATGAGGATAAAAGAAACTTCAGGGAGCAAAAGCTTATTTTGGTTCACAGTTCAAGGTACAGTTCATAATGGTTGAGAAGTCATGGCAGCAGAAGCGTGAGGTAGCTGGCCTCNTTGCATTCAGTCAGGACACAAAGAATGATTGATGTCAGTTCTCAGCTCACTTTCTACAGTTGCATTCCAGGATCCTAGCCCAGGGTATGGTGCCACCCGCAGTGATTCCAACTTCAATTAACCTAATCAAGATGGTATGCCCACAGGCTTGTTTCCTATGTGATTCTAGATCTCATCAAGTTGGTCACTGAGATTAATCCTTACAGTAGGTAGAGTATTTGCTGTGTAAGTTTTGGGACCCGAGTTCACATCCCCAGAACCCACATAAAGCCAGGTGCTGTAATGTGCATTTGTATCCCCAGTGTTTCTATGGGGAGTTGGGAGGTGGAGACAGGAGACTCTTAGGAAGCTCAGCGACCAATAGGAGACTGTCTCAGACAGGGTGGAGGTGAGGAGAGAAGTGACACCTGGANTGTCCTCTGACATCCACAAATTAACTTGACATACAGGGTCCATACAACTATCGTGATATCCAGGTACCAGCTCCCGTTCTCTCTCTGGCCCCCTCCATCTCCCCTCTCTCCTGCTTCCCCCAACAAGATTTAAAACAAAACCTCAAACAACAACAAAAAAAAAGCATTTCCTTTCAGAAATCAAAACTCCAGAAGCCTTTGGCTCCACAGTGTAAACATTGCTGTTTTTTCAAAGTTAAACAAATGCACTCATTGTTGCAAAACAATAAATAGAAAGTTCTCCATATCTGTCCCCTGTAGAATAAAATGCTCCAATTGGGAAGTGGTGCACAGTGCTGGTGAAGTTCTTTTAGGACACCAAGTGCTTTGGATGTCAANGACCTTAAGGTGCCATTGCTGTGGACCTTCCGGGTGTCTTGGCCTCATAGTCCAAAGCNGTTGGGCTATTGGGTAGGCTTCTTTTTTTGCTTGAATTCCCTAGAGGATTGTGTTTCTTTTTGTAAATGAAGAAGGAAGCTTCTGGCTGTTGCTTTCTGATGGGCAGTGAGGTGAGAGAAGGAGCCCAGTGTCATGGCAGTGACGTGAGAGCTTATTGAGCCAGGCAAGTCTGTGAGGAATGGCGACACTTTTCCTGGTGTGAGTGGCCTGCTTGCTGCTTACACACACAAGCTTGATTTATAATCACAGTCGGACAGCATCTGAGTCTAATTACCTGGGTATATGAAAGTTCAGGAGCTCTCAAGCAAGTTAGCCATTCAGGGGTGTACTTTACCAGAAGCAGATGGGAAAAATAAAACACTTTAGTTTATGAGTATTTTTCTATTCAGGGGAAGGAGAAAGAACAAAAAGAGTTGCCAAATTGATCCTTGTCAAGCGCTAATTAAATATTATTCATGATTAATTTTGATGTTGATGTATTCAGTGTTTTAACAGTGTCATAAATATCTGGNAGAATGAAATAACTCACTTCGTGTGGTGTAATAAATCATACACACTTCTGTCCCCATGTGGCCTCCTGAGCCAGCTTGATTATTGTTTTTAAAAATAATACACTTGCTAGTGACTTTTCTGGAATGTTCTTCATGGATGTGAGGGAATAATTTCCTAATCACACTTGGAAGTTGCCATTTCATCTGCTTAAACCACTTTTATAATTATAAAAAAATTACAAACCTATTGCTTTGTGANGTATCATTAACAGGTGAAGGTGATGTAGGATCTGCTTTTGAAAAGCCAGGTGAGTTTGAGGAGAGGCAGGTGGATATGATCATCCTTGAATGGCTGATTCTTGAAGCATGGTGATAGACCCATGGGAATTTATTGCAATAGTCCCTACTTCGATGCATTTTTGTAATTTTCTATGATACGTATTTGAATAGTATTTTGTGAGGAGGAGCTCAGGGTAATTTCTTGAAAAAAAAAAGGTAACTAGCCCTCATTGTAAGCATATTTTATTAATCATGTTAGAATATATAGTAATTCCAGTTTGGAGTTGCTGAACAGTGATGATGAAAATAATGATAGTAGCTCCTATTTTATTGAGTGTCACCAGTAGGCAGTGCCTAAAGCAGATCTTTTACATTCACATGTATTCTCTAAGGCCTGTGTGTGTAGCTCAGGGTTAGAGTGCTTGCCTAGCATGATCGAGGCTCTGTGTGCAATCCCTGGTTCTAGGAAAATGAAAGATTGTTATATAGGCTATATATAGGTTAAATATTTTTGTTCTTAGTTTGAGGACGAGGAAACAGAAACTTAGGGAGATTAAATTGTTTGATAAAAGCCAGTCACTCAATGGCAAAATGAGGTCTCTGATGTTCCGAGGTGAATCCTTCTATTTTCATTTAAAAAGGGACTACATTTACTTACATGGTTGGCTAGAGCCATACACTCAAATCATTTGAATAGGAAGGAGACTTAGAGAGGTTGTAGTCCAAAGATGCAAAGCAGATGATATGCCTGCTCTGGCCCTCTGCCTGTGGTGGCAGCAGACGTTACTAATTAAATGTGACACTTACACTGATTCAAAATTCTATTCAACATAGTGTCCGAGATAGGTCAGGTGGCTCAGAGCTGGCACCTGGCAAAAATCAACCTATCATTTCTCTTTCATTCTTCCTAACAAACAAGACAACTGAGTCCCAGAGAAAGTCATAACTCATTCAAGGTCTCATCGATGGTGGTGAATAAAGTGCTTACTGCTCTTGATATAGGTTCTGGGCGTCTTCTGTCTGATTCTTCTTCCATGTGTTCATATACATTAACAGCAGCTGCTTGGAACAATGTAGGCTCGATACTGGGGATGTATGAGATGGGTGACAAGATTGCCCAGCTCTGAGGTATTCTGGCTGTGGATTAAACCAGGTCAGCTCTTGGAAGCATCTGCTAGTTTCCTAAAACAGAACAAAGCCCGAGGCTGAATTTAGTCAAACAGCTGCATCCATGGGCCCTACCGCCCCTAGCAACAGANGACTACAGTCCCAATCACTCTCCTCAGGGACACATGTGGAAGGCTCTATCCTGTCCTGTCTAGGAGAATGACATAAAGCAGACAGCCGCAGCGATCCCTCACCAGCCTCACCTTGCCTGCGATGGTGGACTTGGAAACCACTCAGCTGACCCCTGGTATTCCTTCTCCCAAAAGACATCTAGATTCAGACTTCGCACACAATCTCAGGCCCCTGTCTCCTTTTCTGAAGATGTTTGGGTCCTTGAATGACTTTTTCTCCACAGTNTTTACCTTGGCAGTAGAAATCCTACCTATGGAATGTGTGCTTTCCCTAAATCTTAAGCTCTTTCGAGATTTTGTGGATGGGTTTCTGTCTTCCCCATNAGATCCAGAAATGAGGCAGGAATTTCTAGTGAAATTTGTGTCTTTTAAAAAATATATATCTGTGAGTTAAGCAGCTAATAGAAATCCATGTAATTTCTGTGACAAGTGACAGCTAGTGTGAAAATAACTCACCCATGTCACGTTACGAATTTGCATCCATTATGCTGGATACAGCCGTACATCACCGATAGACCATTAAGATGGAGTCGCCAGTATTTTCTTAGGTAAAGGGGTAATTATTTTTGCTGTTTGTTCCTAATTTCTTAGTTGTCAGTGAAGAACATTAGGGCAAAGGATTATTTCACACATAGACACAGATCAAATGTGTGGGAGGCANAATGACCCAGTCTAGTGGCTGATAAAAAACTGCTAGTGTGAGATGAGCTTCAGGTTGGGATCTGTATGTGCTTCACTGGTTGGCATTTCAGATAAAATACGAGCCTGTGGAAGAGTGGATAGAGACACGGAGAATATCAGTGAGTAATTTGTCTTTGGAGGGACTCAGTTCCCTACAGTGCTGGGTGTGTGCCAGTAAGGCATGCTGGCTGATTTGAAGTGATTTACAGTCTTCTTGGTTTCTTTGCTAATCTGTGTAGCAGTGGGGAGATGGCTGAGTCAGGAAAGTGCCTGNCCCACATGCATGAGGACCCAAGTTTAGGTCTCTATGGGTCCCTGGAGCTCACTGGCCATCCAGTCTAACCAAATGATGAGCTCTTGTTTGGGTAAAAGATCCTTTTCATAAAACAAAGTGGAGAACAATGGAAGAACTCACCTAGTGTCACTTATAGAAAGAATCTGTACGTGTATCTGCATGAATATGTACACATACACACACACCACACCACACTTCTCCACACACACACTACACACACACACGCACACGCACACACACTATACACACTATACACACAGCACACACACAGCACACACACAGCACACAACACATACACACCACATACACACCACATACACACATACACTACACACACTGCACACACATACTACACACACACCACACGCATACACTATGCACACACACACACTATACATGCACCACACACACCACATAAACACACCCATATCACAGACCCATACCACACATACACACTACGTATACATACCACATACACATACCACATACACACACACACACTATACACACATCACACACACACACAAGCATATGCATGCATGCATATCAGTTATGCATTTCTATTAAGGATGCTAAGGAAAGACTATAATCGCATACCAAATCCATTTAGCTTTAATTGTGGTTAAACTGAATATTTATGCTTCTAAACAGTGAGTCAAGGAAAAGAGTGATAAAGAAGTAAAGGTAGCATTGAAACAGGGCAAAAGGAGACAGTGCCACACATATGAACAATGTTCAGAGGACAAGGACTGAAGGTTCCCCTAAGAACCTCCCTTCTCCTTTGGTGACTGGAGATGACTAGAGATGGCCTGTGTCTATACAAAGCATGGGATGTAAGTCATAGCAGCAANGGGGAAGGCTTCAGTGGCTTTTGAGATAAGCCGAATCCACTTCCTCTTTGTCTTTTTGATAGGTACCCTCACCATTCGCATCTGTCAATGGAGAGGCCAACATGACCTGAGCTACCTTTCA
>LZPO01017382.1:31027-45365 GCA_001675575.1 Neotoma lepida | reverse complement strand
GTTTTTTCAAGACAGGGTTTCTCTGTGTAGTTTTGGTGCCTATCCTGGATCTCACTCTCTAGCCCAGGCCAGCCTCGAACTCACAGAGATCCACCTGGCTCTGCCTCCCGAGTGCTGGGATTAAAGGCGTGCACCACCACCGCCCACCTCTGTTTCTTTTAAATGCACTGGCTTGCCTCAGGTCAGGCTGCCCTCTCTATCCTTCTGTCCACACAATTTGGGGCAAGAAGGTTCAGAAGGAAGTGAGGCACCTCACATGTGCAGTACCTTCCCAGTGAGTGCACTGGAATCCAAAAGCCAAGCTCACTCTTTTCCACTTCCCTGTCCCTGTACCCCAGGAATAGGCCATGAAAGGCATCGGAACTGTGGAGAGAAGACCACAGCCTGCAATGGTCACCTAAGAAGAGTGGGGCTGGAACTCTAGCATGGGAACCCCTGGGAAGGTGGGGAAAGGTCTGTGAGTGGTCCCGGACACCAGTGGCTTGCTGTTGCCACAGATGGCCAGGCTCTATACCAGCTTCCTCCTAGAAATTCTCTTATGGCAAGTGCTAGTGTCATAAGCAGATAATTATTAAAATTCTGTTCTGGTTACCTTTCAGTGAAGTGGGTGTTAGGGGCTATCTTGTGTCCCTTTGAGACAAGGCTGTCATCCCTGTTAAAGGGATGAGTTCGTAGGCTTAGAGGGGTAAGAGAAGTTGGTTGGTCTCATCATGACCCAAAAGGCAGAGTCATGGCTCAGTGAGAGAATGTACTTCATTTATATTCTGAAGCTTAGCATCCTGGGTCCAGCACTTGCTTGTGGGATCTTGGGGTGGTGTCTCTGTAGATGAAGGAAGAAGGCCATGCTGCAGGCAGGGTGGTTGGAACCTTAGAGAAGGTCTGTTTTAGGTGATGATTTCCCTACCAAGACTTGNCAGCCTCAAGGCAAGCAAGTGTCATGCTTGTTGGCTTTATGCCCCAAGTTTGGTTCCCCCCAAGTGACTGAAGTGAGAGAGTAAGGAGTTCTAAGCACCATTTCTACAGATGTATAGTGGCTTGGCTAGAACTCCGACCTAGTGTGAGACCTGGGCTGGGATTCAGACAATTCCACCTCTTGTTCACATGCAGGGTCTGCCTTCATTTGTAACAAGGACGCTATTCTGCCCGTTTCCCAGGCTGGGTGGGAGGGCAGTGCCTAGTCTGGCCAATGCTGTGGATTATTGGAAGCAGCTCTTTTCCCTCCTATACACATGCCCCGCCCCCTTCTATACACCCCTAAAAGGCCCTTCTTGCCACCTTGCCATCTCCCCTCCTTGAGACCCTAGTATTTCAAGGAAACACATTCAGAACGTGCATGGATTCTTTCACTGTTTGTTTGGGGGTCTTCAGGCTCTAGCTGCTCTTTGGAAAAGGGTCTCCCAAGGCTGTGTTGACTCCTCTCTGGGGCCAGAGTGGCTCTATCAATTCTTTATTANGACCAGCTATTTTTTATTTATAATGCCTGTGGGTTCATTAAAAATGGCACTTCCTATAGGGGATACCAGCAAAGCTTTTAGCTAGTTTTTTTTTATCAGGTTGTTAGAGTAGATATGAATATTTTAATAGTGAGAAAGAGCAGAGCCTTCAAGGAACTTAATTTGTTCTGGAATCTAAATGACAGGCTTAACAGGGGTGCTGACTAGTTCAGTATAATTAGTCCTGATAGTGGAGTAAGGAATACAATTAAATGGACCAGGGAGCTTTCTAGAAGGGCCCCACCAGGACCATCTTATCCTTGTAAGAACTAGCATAGCCACAGGCGGCATCCAGCCCCAGTTAAGTTCCCAGGAAGCCAGGAGAGTGTATTTGCAGAATCTATTTTTTTTAACATTTATGGAATTCTTTTCCCCAGCTGCTGTTAAATTATGTACAAAACCATGGATAAGCCAGCTCACTGCTGCCCATCCCCGGAGTGTTTGTGCCTTCAATCTTGATTACAATTGTCGAGTTTCTCAATGTAGTTTAAACAATGTCCACTTGGGGGCGCTTTAAGATTGAAGTTAAAATCCACATCGGGTTTTCTCCTNCCACCCCTCTGCAATCTTTCCCTCTAGTTTCTGAAGTTGTTCTTGCCTTTTTAAAAAAGCTTCTTCCCTCCCANCTGAACTAGTTTATAGGTGAAAATAAATANGGGTAGTACTGACTTCCTGCTGTTCCTTGCATGAGTGTTTGGCATACAGGCACAGACTGCAATACATAGTTAAATAACTGTACCTCCCAAAGCACCAGAAAAAGAAACCCTCCCCTGAAGTTTTATTAATATGGCCAATGGCAAAAAAGATAAAAAAAAACATAAAATCAACTGTCTGAGCAGGGACTTGGAGGATAGCGTTTCCCAGGGTGTAACTCTGCATCACCCTTTCTCTCTGAAATAGGTGTGACACAGAGGTCTAATGAAGGACAGTCCACTGCTGCCTGGGCACAAGTCCAGGTTCCAGATGGTCTTTGGGGTCTACCCACATCTGGACAGTTTTGATATCATAGGAAGCTAGTTTGGGTTCCTAATTAGAACATTTGCTAGAAAACATGGTCACACTAAAGGTGCATTATTAACCTGTTCTAATGTGGAATAAAATGAAACCAATTATGATCCCACTTTTACAAGAGAGTCTGTTGTGTACATATGCCCTGAGAGAGAGAGAGAGAGAGAGAGAGAGAGAGAGAGAGAGCGCACCTGTCTGTGCCCACCTGCCCTCAGAGAGTAATTTACAGAGGAGGATGGCCCGGCTGTTGTCCACAACTCACCCTCATTCTGTTTTCTTGAGCTGCGACTGGCAGGGATTTTCTTGATTTTTCTCTTCATGTCTTTAGATTATTATGGCTTTGCCATCTCATCAAAACCTCCTTATTTTTCTGCTTCTTATCATAGGAAGGAAAGAGGGGCTTCCTGCTGTATGGGTAAAGGGCATGTCTGTGTCTGAGTAGCCGCTGGGTGTGTCTCCTTCCACATCAAGCCCCCACTCAGCATGCTTAGTTCCACGTTGCTCCATTTCACACTGGGTGGCTGACCTGTCTCTACACAGCATCACACTACCTGTTGCTATCTGCTCCAGGAGGGTGTCTCGGGAATCCCCTCCAGTGGAGACTAACCCCTTGCCTCAGCCCTTGGTCATCATTGTCATTGGCCTTGCAATATTTGTCCAGTGGAGGAGAGATGTCACTTCCTCCAGAACCCTGTTGTTTCTACTAGGGAGACATGTTTTAAAGAGAACTCTCTTTCTCTGTCTCTCTGTCTCTCTGTCTCTCTGTCTCTCTCTCCCTCTCTCCCTCTCTGTCTCTCTCCCTCCTCCAATTTTTACACTATTTTCTGGCCTTGTGCTTTGTTTTTCAACCATTTTCTTTTAACTATGAACTTTTTTTTTTTTTAAAGAACTCAATTGTATGCCCAGCCCAATTGCACCTGGATTCAAAGAGTTGCAGCATATCATTTTCTAGNTCAGCCACCAGAGTCTGTCTCAGCTCTTTCTGTGATGACATTTGCTGCTTTTCCCACCAGCAGGTAGAGTCTATCTCAGCTTAGGCCCCGAGAGAGACTCAGTTCTACATCGGTCTGCTTGGGCTCTTGCCAAAGGCCTCCACATGCAGAAGCTGCTTGGCGTCCTCCAGGGTGAGAGAGANGGAAGCTTAGGGACACACTAAAGGCCCACCTGCTCGGGTGGCAGCAGGGGTTACTCCCCTGAGGTGCTCCAGTGAACCCCAGAATTGTGGGTGCGAAGGCTGACACTTTACCGTGTTCTGGTGTCTGTTGGAAAATTCCCGGTCATCCATGTTAGCCAGACTGGCCAGGTAGATGTAATGGAATCGTTCCTCTCTTTACCTTCAGGTAGGGCAATGTCAGCTTTTAAAACTTCTAGTTACCCAATAGCAAGGCAGCAGCATCCAGAATTGCTGCTGCACAGGAACATCGGACTGATGCCTAATTTCCAGTTGCCATGTTCACGCTCCATACTCTGTCTGGCTCTGTGCTGAGCACTTCAGACACACTGTCTCTTCTAGCCTTCTGGAAGTCCCTTACTGGGCAGGTTAGACTGGCCTCTTGAAGGAATGAGGACTTGAGGAGGTTGACATTTGTTCCTCGGAGCCATGGCACTGTGCAACACCAGGGGGTGCCATTCACACTGTGTGTTGTGCAGTTCACATGGTGGCCTCAACCGCAGTGACACTGTAGGAGGTGGCAGAGTTGAGGTTTTAAACTCCAAAGCCTGAGTACTTTATGTGACTTGACGTGGCCTTTGGCTCCCTTCTTTTGTCTATATATCTGATGTTGACCCATCCACCTACCTCCTGTCCCTCATTCCCTCACCTTCCTGCCTTGCCCAGTCATCCAATTCAAGGGGGGTATTAACCACTCTAGAAAACATCTGGAAATATACCTGGAGACATTTGGTTTTTTGTTTGTTTGTTTGTTTTTGTTTTTTTGTTTAGAACCCTGGCTCTTACTTTGTAAGTTCATTTGCAATGTGAGATCTAATTGTGGCGTGCTTGTAACAGTTATCAAAAAAAAAATCTACAAACATGCAGTCACAATCTGGATTTCATACTTTACCATATTCGTTTCAAATTCCTTTTGTCCTCTTAAAATTTTTTATTTATTTACTGTGTATACGCGAGCGTGTGCGTGTGCATGTGCTTGTGCATGTGTGTGCATGTGCGTGTGTGTGTGTGTGTGTGTGTGTGTGTGTGTGTAGTGGGGAGCAGGGGTGTATGTAGAGCTGTCAGAGGACGGCTTACAGGAGTCAGTTCTCTCCTTCCATCGTGTAGGGTCTGACACCATACTCAGGTTACCCGGCTTGGCAGCAAGTGCTCTTCCCTGGTGAGCCATCTTGCCAGCTCTCCTCTGTCTCCCTTAAAAAGAAAGAGAACAGAATCAAAGCCCTGCCACCTCCCTTCTCTCTTCAGCCTAAAGATGCGTTTTGCATGTGTTCCTATGCCTTTGCATGTTTATCTGCTCTTCCTGTATCTGCTCTCTATGTAACAGGATTTCCTGTTGTGAGCTTTCAGGTTGGCCTTTACTATTGGTCTACTGTTGCAGCGTGTCTTTCTCCTTCCACGGGATGCTTTTTGAGACTTACACATTTTGACACCTGTAAAACAGGTCCTAGCATGAAGTCATATAAGCCTTGAGTGACACACACTGCTGGGGGTAGGAGTGGTTGGGTGGGAAGGGCTTCATGGCCCTTTAGCCGAGGGAAAGAGAATATGGTTTTAAATATACGAGTGAGGCATACAAACAGAATGGCGTGTGTGTGTGTGTGTGTGTGTGAGAGAGAGAGAGAGAGAGAGAGAGAGAGGTGTGTGTGTATGTGAGAGAGAGAGTGTGAGAGAGAGAGAGAGTGAGAGAGAGTGTGTGTGTGTGTGTGAGAGAGAGAGTGTGTGTGTGTGTATGTGTGTGCACACAATGCATGCACTTGTGTATATGCTCTCTCTACAGAGGGAGGGAAGGACAGAGGGAACAGCATGTATAGAGGCCTGGAGACTGGAGAACATACTGCATGTTACAGGCACTGTAAGAGGCACAGTATACTTGGAAGGTGGAATTTTAGGGGTGGGGTGATTAGAAACGAGGCCGGGAAGAGTGCCGGGCACTTGGCTGTCATGATTATTTGTTGAATCAATGAATGAATAAAAGCTTTTAGTGTTACAAATGCAATCATGAGGCAAGCCTTTAATTAACTGGAATGCTCAAGGCATTGTTGCTTGTAATTAGTANGGCTCCCCAAACCTCTGCTTCCAGACGTTGTCCCTGAATGTTTGAGGGACTGTGTGAGTCGCACTTCATTTCAGCACAGTGCAGCACTCGGTTCAGTCTTTCAGAGGGAGGTGCTTTCACGTCAAAAACGAGGTTGTCAGAGATCATTCCTGAAGACCAGCCAGTTGTTGGGGCTGGGTAGAAGAGTGTGTCAAGTGAATTTGAGTCTAAGACACATGGTGTTGTAACATAAGTTGTTCTTAAGTGGTGTTTGCTTTCAGAGAAGTTCTATTCTGAGTTCATTTGTTCCTTGTTCCAGCTCAGTAGCCTCATGTTTTCTTTACTGAATGAGTCTGTGTTTGTTCAGGAGATCAGGGCACTTGGCTCCTCATGCTGCCCCGGCAGTTGCTAGTGTGCATACTGCTAAATGGAGGTTGAGGAGGGGAGAAATGAAAGCCTGACAAACAGAATAATTAGTAGTACCTTAATTTATACAGTGTGTGTGTGTGTGTGTGTCTGTGTGTGCGCGCGAGCTCATGTGTGACTGTGTCTGCTTGGGATGTTATAGTCATGAGGCTGAGGACAAGATCTGCCTTAATCATGTCCAAGGCTTACTCCACAAATGCTGGCTCTACCAGGCTAGCTCACTCCCTAGTAATTATTATTAATTCTTTCCTGGCTAACATAAGTCTGATGTCCCATACTAACATCTCAAAGCAATTCAAACATGCAGTCTGATGCAGCTTAAATAGTAGCTATTCTCCATGTATAAATGTTCATCCGGGCACTTGCTGGTGCAGCCAGACCTCTTGTGAACCTTTGGGGTTCTTTTCCTTTCCCAAATGCTGGCCTGTGTAGTACTGCTTGGGTGAGGAGAAGGCAGAAATGGGAATCCTTTGGCCGCAATGGGATGGGTACTTTCCTTTATCTCAATCTAGGTGCTTCTGTGGGTTTGGAGATGGAGGAGAGGACATTCAGGGAAGAAATGACAGTTCAGCCTTTGGATCAACCAGAGGAAGTTGCTGGGGGGCAGGGGGAACAGAGATGTATTTTATCATCTTGGATTCAGATTCATCAAGTATCTTTCTATGGAATGGAACCTGTTGCAAATGGTATTTATATTTTCAGAGTCACCCATAAAATTGTATTTGGCTAAGATTGTAATGGAAGGAGAAACAGATTATAAGTCTACGAAGGGCAATATTTGTCAAATTATCTTTCCCCTCAGTGGGCCTTTTCCCATCAGACAAATGCATGAGGAAGACTAACAATGTGGACTCATCCTGGCTGAAGCTAGGTTAGGCTTCAGGGTCTGAGTCTTGNTCAGTTTGCTCCCGTTAACNATGCTGTCACCACCCCCTCTGTCCTGAGGGCCACTGTTCATCGTTACTGCTCCATTAGGAATTGACTACTGTCAATTCTCAAGTCAGAGGGCGTTCAGCAACACGAAAAAAGGAAAATACTAGTTGTGAAAACTGGCTGGTCATATCAGGTTTATTTAGGAAGTATAAAACTGAGTTACAAAACAAACAACTCCCCCCCCAAAAAAAACCCCAATCTAGAACTATTCAGGGGCCCTTGGATGGTTCGTCAGGGATATGTGTATTCAAAGGGCATTTCAGAGGCTCGTGACCTGAGCAACACTGGAAAGCTCTGAACTGGGTCATCTGGCTTCCTGGACACCACTCTGTCTGCAGCTGGTGGCTGCCTGCTGTGCAGACACTGTCATTTTTCTAACACAGGGATGGAGGCAGATCCAGACGTGGGAGGGGACTTCCAGCAAGAGATGCTTGCTCTCTCCACACGGTTTCTCNNCTTTTGAAAAATGTGTCTCATTTCTGCTAATGTAGATGTCTCCACAATTCCCTTCACCCAGCGCTTCAGCATTACTTCCGGTCTTAATGAAATGAACAGATATGATGTATTGACGCATGTGTGTTTTCTTTCTGGAAAAATGGACTCTAAAGTTAAATGATCCACTTACAGGAGCAGCCCCAGCCACAGACTTCCTTGGGATGGAACTGTAGCATGCATGCAGTGCTGTGTTTTGGTGATGCTGACGAGTGGTCCTCTGCCCTCAGGGAATGTTGGTTCCTTGTTAACAGTAAGAGCAGTAGTTTCTAGGTCAGGAAGAAAATCGGTGGTGAGGGAGAAGATGGGATGTGACTAAGAGAAAAAAAGATTTTGAGAGAGAGAGAGAGAGAGAGAGAGAGAGAGAGAGATTTAAAGGATTGCTGGTGGCTTCCTATTCTAAGCCACACAGATGAGGACATTGAGTGTGAACTCCACAGCTTGTCTTAGAAGTTGAGAATGGTTTTTATTTTTCCCTTCAAAATGACCTCATTACCATGCAATCATTTGAATAAATCAAACTGGCCAAAAAAAAAAATCTCCTTGGATAAGGTAAGTAAACCAAGTGACAATGGAAGATGCAGGAAGTAGTAATTGCATAGCTGCTTTAACCTCAGGGTGTCTCTGCGCTGTGTCACTGTAACATGGTGGATTACTTGTTTTCNGGTCTCATTTTTGTATTTATTTTCCNTCCTTTATATAACTGGTTTACAAAGATAGCCCAAAGCCCCCTGATTACTCCCGTTTGCCTCCGGGGACCCTTCCAAGATTCCAATAGGACCACAGGACCACTGTGCTCTTTGCTTTCCTTTCCCCACAGAGCTGACGCTCTGCTTGACTGAACCGGTGTGCTATGCTAAGCACTGTGGCATTCAGGCCGGCACCCATGAGGTAAAATGAGGGGGTATGTACACCTCTTTCAAACTGGAGGCTGCATAAGACAGCTCCTCACCTTTTGTTAGAAAGCATTAGAAGTGTAGTCTCGAGGTCTCGCTCATTTTGAGAAACTGTNGGGTGGACCCTCTGCCTTCTCACCCTCCCCACCCTCTCGCCGGCTGCTGTAGTTTTGTGTGGAGTAATTGAGCAAGTGAAAACACCAAACGTATAAAGGGTGGCATTATCAAAGTGAATGAACGAACGCTTACCTAGCAGAACTATGAGACATGGAAAATAGGGAGACAAGTTAATGATGTAGAAATTGTATAGCTTTGCTGTCTTAGAACCACNGCAAATGGAACACATGGCATTGGGTCATTTTTTGCATTGATATGAAAAGAAAATGAGTTGATTTTACAAATAAATGGAGTTTGTGTTTCTATTTGTTATTCATGACTGTAATGTTTACTTCTCCTGGAACAGAAATATGTCACCTAAATATTAAATATAGGGAAAGATTTTTTTCTGCTATTAATGAAGAATTTTTCTTTGCATGCTAGGCCTTCATCTACTTTAATACATATGTTCTACTTCTCCCTTAATTTGCTGTGACTTTGTCTGATGAGGCAGTGAATAGAGATTTCAGAAGGAGGAGAGGAGGAGGAAGAGGAGAAAGAATCNGTGAAAAGACAAACATGACAAGATTTTTTTGCTAGAGGATTAGAATTTTAGATCAAAGCTTTGCATAAAACACACTTTGTTTTCCCATAGTTTTGTAGCACATAGTATTTCCAATTCCCTATTTTGAGAATTAGAGTATCCCAGAATTTCTATAACTTGCTATTAAAAATATACTCTGTTTTATTGTTGGCATCATAGTGGACCTTTCCCTTCTGATGACAGAAGTCCTCTTTTCCTTCTCGACACCCCATATCTCTGNTCATGTGGCCCAAGGCTGGTCTTTCAGAGTTCCCAGTCATTGAGTGAGCAGTGNGCTTGTGTCTGAGGTTAAGACAGTCCANGTCAATCATAAGACTTCTGAGACAAAGGATTCTTAAGATCATGGGAATTGCTAAGCCAGAGGATGAAGTATGAGGCTGCTAAAGGCCATCTTGCTTCCATGTGGTGGTGGTCTAACTCTGGAGTTGGAGNGTGGGGATATGGCTCAGGGGAAGAGCACTCACCTAGCATGCACAAGGCCCTGAGTTCAATCCCCAGCACCAGAAAACAGGACAGTCCAAAACGCTGCAGGTCACCCAGAGAAAATTGGAACAAGGACTACAGTAAGATTCCTGACCATACTGCCTGGACATCCCAACGTGCCCAAAGTTAGGTTAACTCTATCATCGAGGTTCTTACTTCCCCCTTCAAGTTATCCTAACTCATTTCTTCTTTNTATGGTTGAAAGAATTCTGGCTAATATGAGCATCCTTGTTTTTCTCAGAAAGCATTTGTTCAGCACTCAGATCATTCATAAAAACTGCTTACAAGGNGCTTCATGCATACCTATACACGGATACAAAAACTTAGCTAAAGTACCTNAAAATGGGGGAAGCGTCATGCCTAAGCAGAAAAGCTGGTGTTCATGGCAAGTTAGACTTGAGAGGGTAGCCNGTATCAGTCTCCCACCCAGTAAAGAGCTACCACCCTCCCCAAGTGCCAGATCACTCTAGAACCAAATCAGTCCAGTTCCTCAAAGATGTCAAGCTATCGTGATGCTTCCAGAATAGACTTCGAGGCCAGTATAGTCCTCCACCATGCCAGGGAGCTCACCACTTCCTAAACTAGTGCATTCCAGATTAAGGAGGTTGTGACTCTCAGAAGTGAGACTTTTCNATTTTGTTGGGTTGAAGTGTGGTTTAGTTTCGCCTTGGGTGTTGGTCCTAATTGTGCTTAGAGTCATGCAGATCAGAGCACCACGCCCCTCTACAAAACAGTGCTTCTGAGATTTCCACATCAGGAAAGGCCTCTCCCCTTCTTCTCTGCTCGCAGGGGAANGACCTAGCTCCTCTTCTCACCCTTCACAGAATGGGGGTATTTAGATGGCTGTGGTGGCTCTCACCTCAAGTACTTTCTTAGCAAATGCCCCTTTTTATCTGTAGTGAGCCCTGAGTTGGGCCTCTTTAGCTCTCCTAGAATACTTAAACTGAATTACATTTTAGGACTTTCATTGCCCACCTTTCTGATTTGTAAAGAGAGAAATACTTGCTGTGAACCAGTACTGTCCTTTTCTTTCTCTTATATTTTTATTCTTCCAAAATAATTCTTAAGCCAGGCCCAGGCTTGAGTTTTGATGGCCTGAATCTGTNTTAGGACTTTGTATACCCACACCATGGTATTTTGCCCATGTGTTTTGTGTCTCATGAGAATCTTCATTGTACAGAAGGATGAAAGAGAGAAGGTAAAAAAAAAAAAATCAGTCACCTTTGCCTGGGCCACTGAAAGAGCCCATTGACAATAAAAATATCCATTTTATCAGGTAAAAATGGCATCAGATGCTGGTAAGAAAGATGAAAAGTGTAGCAGAAATACCCATAAGGAAGTGTGGAGAGAGGCAGACCTGGTATTAGATCTCTGTAATGCCGAAGAAGATTTACATCTAGATTTACTTCCCTGTCTCCGTGCCTAGCTGCCGTTCTCCGTGGTGCCTTCTTCTCATGCATTGGCCACCTTCCAGGCAGAAAGTAGAAAGGACAACCTCCTGTTCATCCCAGCCAAGTGGGCTTCTGGGAGTTTCTCCCCNGTNCCNCTGTGTATAGATCATTGGATAGAACTAGCTGGGAGGAGGTTCTGGNGTGTGGCATTTTGTTCTGGATACTAGCATAACCAGCCAGAAATGGAAATTCTAAGAAAGAAGGGAACATGGAGAAGCCACCAGCCACATTTGTGGAAAGCATCACTGGAATATTTTCTTTCTGGCCTTGGAAATAAAGAGTAATCANAAGACCTACTTAGCTTGGACATCGTCTCTCCTCACTTTAGATGAACTTTGGGCTTAATTATGCTCTGCATACCACAGTTAAAATGCAGTTGTCAGTTCTTCCTGTCTGCTGACAGAGGTTTATCTGATTCTGCAAGAACAAAGAAGAGAACTCCTGGAGTCCAGTACATTTGTGAGTTCATTTGAACATCCTTATTAATCAGCAGGAATGAGTTCTGGTCTTTCCCTCCTTAACAGCAACTGTGATGATAATTAAACTTTGTATAATTTTTATATGGACAGTTCTTGCTTTGCAAAGTTCTGATATGCAGAAATTTCAGTTAAATAAAACAGACCTCCTACATCTTAATTTTAAATACATCTTAAATTTCAGTTACTGTTAGTGTCAACCATGAAAATGCCACTAGTAGCTCTTCAGGCCACAANCAACTATGTAAATAGGAAATGCATGTTGTATCCGGTGACTGAATGGTCACTTCCTCCACAGTCTTAGGAAGCGGTCACTCTGCATCTGTTATTCAGTTGATAAACAGAGAACAAAATGTGCCTCTCTTTGTTTCTTTGTTTGATAGACTCAAGTGGCACTTCATATACATGGAAAACTGAATAAGGTCATTGGGGGAGGAGGGGGGAGGAGGAGGGGAGGGAAAGAAAGTACAAAAAGGAAATGAAAATCATGCTTTGCTCCTAACTTAAAACAAAATAAAAAAGAAAGAAAGAAAGAGAAGAGAAAATGCTGAAAATGAAGTAATAACTGAACATAAATGGAGTTCTGGAATGTTGTGGAGTGGTTTCCTCCAATCTGAAACATTCCACCCTGGAGGGAACTTCCTTAAGTCTCAAGAGATAAACAATATTTAGAAGGTTCAGGAAATAAACACTCACAATAAACACTCACAAATCTCAGGAAGTTCCTGAAACTTAGAAAATTTATAAGACNCTACCATCACCACCACACTGCACTACCACCACTAGCAGTACCACTACCAAGTTATAGAAGCAGTAACAATTGCTAGAGAGAAGAGACTCTCCAATGAGCTGAGATGCCTGAAAGTTATGTAGGGAGCTCCAGGGATGCAGCTTCCATGAGCTGACAACCATGGGTTTTTTAATGACTCAGCTGCCTTTGAGTCANTCATGTTCCCGTAAGTAACCCCTCAACCATAATCCTGTAATTAACTCCAATAAACTCTGTGAGTCACTAAGCCAGACTTTGGTGGAATTTTTACTTTGGTTTGGTGAATGTATGTTTGTCCATGACTCCCCAGGAAAAATCACACAACCTGGAAGAAATTGCAGATATGGGAATATTGACACTACTGCGTTTTGGGAGCCCTATAGTCANAAGATTTATAGTCATAAGAGTGTGGTCAGGGAAGATTTATGGACACCAGTGAAGAAAGTGGTTGTAATGAAAGAATANGACTCTTCTAGCTTAAAGCAACTCAACACATTAAAGGAATTTTTGGAGCTATCTCACGACTTTGNCAGGGATATGACACAAACTTAGGTCTGTGATAACCTGCCAAGTCATGGAAGACAGTGCCTTGCTCCATGTTGTAAGTTATATGAAAGCAAGAAGGCAATTGCTCTCCAAGCTAGATTAAAAAAAAGTTTACAACTGATTCAAGCATTCTATCCACAATGCTTATTGTATTAAACAAGTAAACATTAGTTCTAAGTTTTTACTTTCCTATGTATTTAAGACCAAGGAACATTTTAATGTTTTGACCTTTCTCTTAAAAGTCAATGAATAATTATAGTATTTCCCATTAATTATTAAGATAGTTTTACAGTTTCTACTTATATGGCCATTTTTGTAGGTCTAGAACACAGCAGAAAGTGAAGATTGCTAGTAATTCAGTTAAACAATGTAAAATTCAACATAATTTTGTAACTTGGGGCAGATATTATCGCTTTCATAATGATTTGGTAAAGAGACTCACAGCGGTCATTTGTGTTCAAATGCCCANCTGAAGAACTAGCAGTACTTAAACCGAGGCAGTTTCAGCTTGAATTCTTTACTCCTTATATTCTATTACCTTGATACACCACACTTTCCAATTAGTGCCAGTTTCACGTAAGCTATAAGTGATGAAAATGTCCTAAATTCTGAGTTCTCAGCCATCTGAGAACTTGTGTCTTCTGTCACATTAAGCTGATGATGGGCAGAGTTTTTATGTCGCACGCAGCAGAAACCAAGTCGGACATGGCAGGTTACTCTAGAAAGAGCTCCCGTGGATAATTTTTCTTTGGATTCACTTTTTTGGGGGAGATACAAGAGTTCCTGAGTCCTGCTTTCATGAAAAGATGGAGTCTATTCTTCTCCCTCTGGATGAATCTGGGTTGGCTTTAACCCTATCTCTAATCAATATAACGTGGTAGAAGGGAGGGGACAGATTTTGCAGTCTTCCTCTCGGGATGTTTTTCCACTTGGATGAATTGGGGTTCTCCATGTCATTGTGCTTTGGAATGGATTCTTAAGTAGTAAATTGCTCACTTGANCAGAAAAGGGAATTCACTGGACAAATATGGGATTGCTTCTAAGATTTGAGGCAAANCTGAGGAGCAGAAGGCCTCTAGCAAGAATTACTCGGCAGTCCCAGCTGGTACCACCTCTACAGGGTGAATTTCAGGACTGTCTTCTCTTCTTTGGATGTTTGGCTAGAGATGTACTGGGGGGAGAAAATTTGATAGGTCACATGTCTATTCGGAGATTCATGAGATGAAGCCTGGGCAGAAGGAAGCTCCAGGTTCCCCTAAAATTTTGTAATGTAGGGGACTTATTTCCACCACCAATCATATACAGATATGCGCCCAGAAGAAAGCAAGGTGCTGTGAAGGGGAAGACAGTGACTGCTGATTGTCTCTAAAATGATAGCTGCCCACCAGAGTAGCTTCTCTTCTCTGATGAAAATTTTAAAACACACACACACACACACACACACACACACACACACACA
>LZPO01017382.1:3238-13398 GCA_001675575.1 Neotoma lepida | reverse complement strand
GTGATATGACATGATGGTTCATCTCGCTGCCATTACTATTTCCATTTCTATACAGCATCTCTTCAAACTCACATGGTTAATGGTAACTAGTTACTACTGCTTGAGCACTTACTATCTGCCAACCCCGTGTTAAGCATTTTATATACACCATGACATGTAGTTTTCACAGCATATTAACATTCTCATTTTAAAGATGAAGAAATGTATGCTCAGGCATGTTAAATAACTTGCTGAAAATCACATCTAATTAATTGAAACTAATCTAATCTAAAGTCATATCTAATAGTCAGGCTTGGATTTGAAACTCAGACAGCTAACTTTAGAATGCTTCTATTAAGTCTCTCTACTCTGATGTCACCCTATATACACTTATTTGTGATTTATANCTTACTTAGATCTGAGTGAAAGCTACAGATTCTTCAAGTAAAAGTGAACATAAAGTAGCATAGTTTAAAACCAAATAAAAAGATNAGTCATGTGGGCCCTTTCAAGTTTCTNGAAACTGCCCTGGTGACTTCTCTAACTTTGCACTTTCTAAGCCAAGCTTGCCAGTTTACTTAACTCTTCATTCACTGCTGGAGGGATGCTGGGCCCCAGACAAAGAAATCTTTGTGGGAAGGAGCCTTTCTTATTACTGTTATGTTTTTGATGCTGGATAGTTGTTAGTGTCAAGAATGTATTGAATAACTGGGCCAGAGAAGATGGAGCTGAATGTATAGGCTGTAGGAGGTGGAGCAGAGAAGATGGAGTTGAATGTGTAGGCTGTAGGAGGTAGNGCAGGCTCATGCAGATTGAGTATGGGGTCCTCCTGGCTGACATTTATGACTTACTACTCTGCAAGAGGCAGAGAAGAGCTAGAATGAGAGAATAATTAGCTCCCTTATCCTTTCTTCCTGGGGTGATACTTTGCAATTGTTAATACACTACTGTAAGCCACCTGGAATGCATTTTAGGAGGAGACAAAATATGAATGGACTTACTGTATATTTATGTAAAGGCATATGCANATNTATCTAAAATTGTAGATTGATTTGCTCCATGTGAAGTCCTTTGCTGTCTGCTGACACTGAGTTTAGATGGGAAGAGGGCTGGACTTCCTGTGTGCCATGGGGCTGAAATGGGGAGATGGTTAGGCTTCCTGTGTGCCATGGGGCTGAAATGGGGAGATGGTTAGGCTTCCTGTGTGCCATGGGGCTGAAATGGGGAGAGGGCTGGACTTCCTGTGTGCCATGGGGCTGAAATGGGGAGAGGGTTAGACTTCCTGTGTGCCATGGGAACCATTTTTGATGCTATTGGATGTTCCTTATCATCCCAGGGAGTGTAGTTTCTAGGCCTCTGCCATGCTGACATTTGGAATTTAAAGCAGTAGCCATTGAGACCCCTGGTGTGTTTCCAAGTGAGGCTGGAAGAACAGAAACAGCCTTGCCATGTCTATGGCAAAGATTCCACTTCCACTCAGAGCTAAAGACTGTTTCCTTTAACAGCCACATGTATCATAATGTATGGAGTNTTTCTCTTATAAGTGAAGACTTTTGGTTCTTATCAGAAATTGCCCACCCTGTTTCTGTGCAGTTGACAATGCAAATTGCACCTAAATTCAAAACTGTACATTAACTACTCCTGNGTAGTGGGGAAGCAGGTTCGGGGTGGCTAAGTGAGGTCCCATTTAAGGTTGAGTGCTGAAGAGTCACTTATTCTCTGCACTTTGACNAGTTATGAGTCTGAAAACATGAGGCTGAAGGCCTCATTTCTTGAATATAAATAGAGCCACTGCTGTAGACAACAGCATGGAGGCTCCTCAGAAAGTACAAGTAGAGCTGCCATGTCACGCAGGACGCCTACTACCAGGTATATGTCCATAGGAACTGAAATTCACACGTTGAAGAGATACCTTGACACAAACCAGAGTCATCTCAGAAGAAGGAACTTCGGTTGAGAAAAAGCCTAAATCTGGGCTTAAGCAAGTCTGTGGGGGGCATTTTCTTGATTAATGGTTGGTGTAGAAGGGCCTGGCCCACNGTGAGAGGTGCCACCCCTGGGCACGTGGTCCTGGGTTGTATAAGAAATCAGTCTGAGCAAGCCACGAGGAGCAAGCCAGTAATCAGCACTCTTCCATGACCTGTCCTTCAGCTCCTGCCTCTGAGTCCCTGCCTTAAGTTCCTGTCCTTATTTCCCTTAGAGACAGATTATAAAGTGTAAGCTGAAATAAACCCTTCCCTCCCCAGTCTAGTTTTGGTCAGTGCTTCATCAACAGAAATGTAACTAGAACAATGAATATATATCTGTGTGTGTGTTATACACATATATACATTCATGTGTATAATATACATGTATGTGTATGGTCATATAGGTGAATGCATTTATTATATATATATATATTCATTATATATAGACATTATTCTAGTTATGTTTCTGTTGATAAAACACTGACCAAAATGAGATTATATATATATGTGTGTGTGTGATTAATATTTATATATGAATATTACCCAGCCATCAAGGAAGTAAATTTTGTCATTTGCAGCAACACAGATGGAACTTAATATTACATTAAGCGAAGTGAAATACGTAGAGAAATATGTTCTTAAATATGGAAGCTAAAATGTTGGTCTGATAGCAGTGGAGGATAGAGCAGAGGCTAGCAGAGCCTGGGCAGGGTGGGCGGGGATAGAAAGATGATTATTACAGTTAGTAGAGAAGACTTTGATTATTTCTAACATAAAGAAATGCTTGCAGTGATACATATGCCATCTGCCCATCTAAGTATTCCGTAGTGCATACCTGTATTGAAGTGTAACACTGGATCTCATAAGCATGTATAATTATGTGCCAATTAAAGTGTAGCTTTAAGAAAGGTCCCTGTTCTTAATACTTCTTGAATGGCAATTAAATTTCAATGAGAATGTGGCAAGCATTCAGACAATAGCAGAGGGGAATTTACAATCCTCTGGGTATGGGTATTTGTAAAATACAACAAAATTTAATGGGTATCTCCTATAAAATGTGTACACTGAAATGATATTGTTTTCTGTCACCGTGGTGGACTATGTGTTCAACCACAGGAGGGAGAACAGGGAAAAGACCCCCAGCTGGAACAGAACCCAGAAGCTCAGTTGTCCTCAAGGCTCCTGGGAACCCTTGCTTTGTTCTTCTCATAGAATGCAGGAGGTGAGCTGGGTGGGCCTAGGACACAGGGCAGTGCTGACTGCCGTCTCCAATACTGCCTGGCCACTGTTGACTTTTCAGCTGACCTGAGCAGATCTTGTGTGCTGGACCTGGGATCTAAGGACCTGAAGGAATGGGGTGGGCTGCAGTCTACTGCTGTAGACAACCTTACTTNAGTTTCAGTGTACTTTTATACATGACTAAAACAAAGAAAGCAGTGATCTAAGGAAGATGGTTTGACTTCAGGTAAACACAATCAAAAAATAAGTAAGTAAACGACACTAAGCACATACTAAATATTAACAGAGCAGCCCTTTCCCAGAACTTTCTCGGGACAGACCAATTTAAACACAATTGCCTGACATGTACTGTAGATTCTATCTGGGAAAGCATGGAAGCAAGGCAGAAGCCATATCTGAATTCAGGGTACACTGACCAGATTGGATTCTGTAGCTATGTTCTGACATCCAACAAGAATAAACATGTCTTATAAATTGAATGTAAATGTTTGTCACAGGAGCCATGAAATCACGTCCAAGAACAATCCAGGGAACCTGAGGTAAAAGGCCCTCTGCCTTTTTTCCTGGAGCCTCTCTCACAGTTCCTCAAGGCATTGTTCACCATGTGTCATTCTTTTNACCATGTTCCGACATATCCCACTTTTTTATTTTTTAAATTTTAGAATATTCATTCTTGTTTGGAGTCATTGACATCCTAAGAAAATCATGAAAAAACATATGATAAGTGCAATACTAGATGCAAGAGCATTACGCTTGATGCTTTGCCATCAGGAACGAGGAACCATCAGCAATCCCTTCTGCTATTGTTTGTCCTGAAATTCTAGGCAACTGTTTTAAAAAATGTCTATTTCTTGTCCTGAGATTCCAGGCAACTGCTTAGTAAATGTCTGAAAAATTGCATCCTGGTACCCAGCTGTCTAGTTCTTTATATCATATAGGACAAGACAATGGGCACATGTAGGGCTGAGCATCCTGAAAATGTTGAGAAGCTAAAAGCAAATGATGAATGTTGTAGTACTGTGGAAAAAGGCTTATTTCTGTGCACCTTCCAGCAAGGTGCAGGAAAAGGAGGGTGGTTCTTGGCCAGCCCTCCCCGCCCCTCATCAGGCTTTTCAATACACGAGGTCNCTTGTGCCTTCTGTCTAGGAAGATAAAAACTTGAGAGAACCTTAAGGAACAGTCAGCAGGTAAATGCCTGCCTTTGGCCAGGACATTGTTTCACCGTTCCTATAAACCCATGTGGCTCAGAGCTGTTGTTCCTAGGTAGGTGTGGCTTCCTAACTCGAATCATAACTGTGGCCTTTTTTGGGCTCACAACTGTGTCCTTGTCCCTGCTTCGAACTGAAGTGCAATCACATGTTTTGATTCAGTTCTCTAGAATTTCATTCCTTCAACTCGCTTGTTTAAATTGATTTTAAGTTTGGATATATTTACTGTATACAACATATCTTGAGGTCACAGCTTTATTCTAATACTCATCAATACACTCATTCACTCATCACGTATCTTTTGAATGCCTGGTGGGATCAAAGAATGCTGTAAAACAAAAGTAATCTTGGGTTCCTGTTCTCAGAAACCCTCTGTCTGGAGATGGGGATAGATACAAAATGATCACACCTACAACTCCACAGTTTTAACACCAAAAGGTGGTAAGAAGTTAGACGGATGAATGAGACCTCAGTTAGTCTAATGGTCCTGTAACAAAGCAAGTAATATCATTNCTGAATGTAATGATAACATTTTGTTTTGTTTTTGTATTTTGAGATGAATTCTTCCTATGTAGCCCAAGCTAGCCCTGAGCTCACTGTGATCCTCTTGCCTCAGTCTCCTGTGTACTGAAATCACCACTATGTGCACTAAACTCTGCTAAAGATAACCTTGGAAAAAAAGGATTTTTTTCTCACTTAATTCTCCTCTGTAGTACTCAAACTTTTATTTTTTAATTTTGATTATTGGCTTTTTATTTTTATAATATAAGGATTTAAAGGTAAAATGCAGATAGGTCATTATCCTGTTTTATTTCTATCAGAGAATTTATTATTTGTTATGTGTATCTCATTATAAAATTTAAAAGGTAAATAAAATGCAAACAATTATGGCCTTTCTACTACAAAAATGTAGANTTTGAAAGTAGAATAAATATACAGATGCCTGTGGAATGTTGAATGAACAACCAGGAGAAGTTTGATTTTTATTTTGTTTTGAGAGTTTTTTTTTAATGCATCCCATAATGGGATAAAACTTGCAATTCTATGCCAGCTTCCCAAGTGCTGGGACTGTAGGTATGTGCCAGCANGCCAGCATCCTTTTCCCATTCCTTAGACACTTCTACTACCTTCAGGTGCCCTGTGATGTGCTCTAAGTCTCCATCAGTGTGAACTGTTCATCCTTTTCTGTGCCCTTGAGTTCTTTCTTACCNCTCCATTTGTATCTACACTGGTTACCTGTATGACATGTCANCCTGTCCCCTTCAACTTATCCTTAGATCCAGATCAGATGTCACCTTCTTTATCTCAGGCATCCAGATCATTCCTCCCTTTCTATTACCTCCCGTAGTCGGAGAGAATCACCTCCTTACGTAGTCTTTCAGCAAACCTTCCTAGAGNTGGGGGCACAGAACCAAGCAGACAAATATCTCCTAAGAAGGCTGGTGTTCTTGGTGGGGAAGACAGGCAGTAAAAGAAATGTAGCAAATAGGTAAACTTTGTAGGTAACTGGGACATTGGAGCAGGGAGTAAGATGGGCACCTTTCTGTGAAGAGTTGGCCATTAAACANAGAGGTTCAGATTAGAGCCAATTAAGAAGGCCAAAGGCAAGTCCAAGGTGAGGATGTCCCACACTCTGTACCAGCTTTCTCCACATGACATCTTGCAATTCCTCATTTGCAATTCAGTCTTCCTCCTTAAGCTGGGTGCTCCACAGGGAAACAATGAAATGAACTGCTTGTTTTTCTCATTGTGTACCACAGGGCCAGGCAGGAATTGTATGGTTTGTTTGTTTGTTTGTTTGTTTGTTAGGATTAGCTTTACAGTCCCTGGAGTCATAGAATCAGTCACTTCAGGGCCCTCTCATTTTCAATAGTGGTTTTCTTTATTTGCCATTAATAACTGGTGATTTTCAAAGTGTAGAATATATCAAAGAACCATTCACAATAATCTGGTGATGAAAACTTGGGAGGCAAGAAGAAAATGCTTGCAGTCCCAACCAGCTAATTCAAAACTGGCAAATTGGGCTAAAGAGATCGCCAAGCAGTTAAGAGTACATACTGCTTTTTCAGAGGACCCAAGTTTGATTCCCAGCACTCACATCAAGCAGCTCATACTCTCCTGTAACTCTGGTTCCAGGGGATCTGGTACATCTGCCCTCTGTAGGCACCTGCATTCAAATATACAACTCTCTGTCTCTCTCTGTGTCTCTGTCTCTCTGTCTCTCTCTCTTTCACACACAGACATAATTAAAAATAAAATAATCTATAATTTAAAAATACTGATAAGTTATGTATTAGAGGCTATAACATATAGCTTAATGCTGACACCATCACAGAGAAATCTGGCTGTCCTATCAGAAGGGAATTCTACCCTAGATAGTAGTGTTTTAAATTGAACATGGTCCCAGGAATGAGATTTGCACATTACATGCTACACACTCCTAAATACAAGACAAATGCCTTTAAAGTGATGCCTACAAATACGACAATCCATAGACTGAGCACACCAAGCACCGTAGAAGCCACCAGCAACTGAGCGACAGAGCAGAATGGGTTTTCTCTACTTCTTTCACAACCTTCTTATCTGCTACACTGTGGGGGCAGAAGCCTGATGAAATCCGTCAGCAGATTGGTCAAGAAATTGGCCCAAATAATTGGAATTTATCTGGAAGACTTTTAAGTATGGACGTGGAGCCACATCAGCAGTGATGGACTCTAACATGAACACTGTATCTTAATGCAATTTGTAGAATTTAGCTCAACTTCAGAACACCNTCATGGTAGATGGTGCTTACTGCCTGCCCCACATCCACTCACTTCTCTGTGTCCAAACGGCACAGAATGAAATGGAAGATGAGCGGAAAGGTCCTCAAAAATGCCTAGATGTCTAGTGGTTCATTAATGTCNACTTCGGTTTTGAATCCTGGTGATGTGCCAGGTATTGTGCTAGGGGCTTTCCACATGTCATCTCACAGTGCGTTCACACCAGCAGAGCCAGCGTCATTTCCCCCATGACTTACTCATGTACGAAGTTTAAAGAAGTGAAGACTCTCGTCCCTGTTCCCTTGGAGAAGAAGAGATGGGGTTAGGATTTGAACTTCGGATACTTCTCCATCCTAAGTTCTTAAAGTCAGGTCTAGAGAGATGGTTAAGAGCACCTGCTGCTCTTGCAGAAGTCCTAGCTCTAACACCCACATCAGGTGACTCACAATCATCTGTAACTCCAGTACCAGGGGATTTGATGTGTGTGCTCAAACACACACACACACACACACACACACACACACACACACACACACACACGGTGCATATACATAGGTACACATACATAAACATAAAATAAATGTATTGTTTTTAGGTTCTTAACCTTCAAGCTTTGCATGCTGTTTCAGGGTGCAGCTGTGCTATGCTCACAGCTTGGTTAATAAAAGACAGCCATTTAGCCATTTTCCTATTCAACAAAGCTAAGGGCAGTTTGAGTTACCAGAAGACACACATAGATGCTTTGCTTTAGTGCCTGTATTAGACGAAATGCTTGACAGAAACATCTTAAATGGGGAGGGATGTATTGGGTTCATGGTTTTGAGAGTGTCGCTCCGTCATGCTGGGTAGGGTGTGGTGGAGCAAAGCAGTTCATGTCATGCCTGACTAGGAAGCAGAGAAAAAGGGATGCCAGCGTTCAGGATGCTGGCTTTCTTGGATCTTCCTCTTTAGTGTCTGTGGATCCCAACCCATGGGATGGTGTTGCTCAGACCTAGAAGGGGTTTTCCTCTNGAGTTAATCTTTTCTGGAGACATCCTTCCAGACATATCCCGATGGATGTGCCACCAATGTCTTATGTGATTCTAAGCTAGCTAGATGGACAGTGAAGATTAAACATCACAGTATCTAAGGACTGGTGACATCATCTGTGAGTTCACTCAGGCAGCACCCACTGAGTGAACTCAGTAGCAGACTTCTGTCTTGTTATTTTGCTGTTCATTCCAATGAACCTTAATAAAATTCCATGTACTCATTTAAATACTGGCTTCTCAGGGAAAGCAGGAAAGTGGTTATGTTTAATTAATTTTCTTTGCTCCTCTGTGATGGGAATTTGGGTCACAATGAGCATAATTTGTGCACCAAAGATCCAGAATAATTTTCTGAATTTCTGGTTTCAAGTAAGTATATTTTATAATAAAAATGGGCAGAGAGATTTAAGAGCCAGAGGAACAGGNAGTTTGTTGTGAGACTGTGTCTCCTAGGAATGTCAGAAGCTACACCCATCATGTCTCACCAACATGGCTACCTGAGCATGAACTGAACAAGGACCACAGTAGGCATGCTAACATGGATGCTGGGGGTGGGGGCAAGCTTTGGAGGACTGTACTCTGACAAAGAGCTACAGGTAACTAAGGAATGCTGAGAGCTGAGGAAATTGTCTTCCCTAGGGAAGGGCACAGAGGGGTAAATGGGAGGGTTTGGAGGGAGAAAAGGAAAGGTGGAAATGATTATTTATATTATAATTTCAGAAATAAAAGAAATAATTTTCAAAATGAGTTTGTAAAAGAAATCAATGTAACGACTAGATCCTTGAGTCGTAATCACATTTAGGTAGCTAAAAGTTCAGACCATGCTTGTTAAAGTTTTTTCCCCCCGAGCTGAAATCAGATATTTTGGAGAAATGGCATTAGTTATTTCAGACTCCTTCAGGATACTGATATAGTAGATTGACACTGGAAACCGAAAGCCCAAACCAGCTGATATTCCTGAAAGCACCGGGCCTTTAGCCTGACCAAGACAGACTCTAACAGGAACTTAATTTTCTCTGGTCCTAGTCTGGCTCCCACCTTGACCAGACCTCATCTGCATCTTGGTTTCTATCTTCACAAGGAACTGAGTGACATGGATACATTGTACATGCACATTCATTATTGCTTCCCAAAAGGAGAGCACCCCTTCGCCCCCATGATCCATATTTCCCCCTCCCCCTCCATTAGCAAATCCAGAGAGCTGTTGGCGTTGAAAACTATTGTGAGCTGAGTGTGGCCTCTGTTTATTTAACAGTTCCGGTTCCATCTAAGTGGAAAACACACTGGTGGGGCCCTTTTAATTTTTCTGTTAGATTTTTAATTCAACTATAAAGACAATTCAAGTGAGAAACTTCAGCTCGCTGATTTTGTTCTTTGAGTCATTGCACTGTAATTAGCTGAGCTGGGTTTTAAATGTAGCAAGAGAACATCTTTCTTGTCTGTTTATGTCAGAAAAAAAATGGCTAATGAGCACTTATCAAAATGATGAACATTTTTTTCATTAGATTAAGTAACATCAAAACAGACTTATAATGTACTATTATGTTTCAGCTTGGAAGAAATTGGGTAAAATAGCTCATATCTTCACAGCTGCCCAAGAATGTCTCTGCAAGGTGGGATCCGCCCCTCCACCCCCACCATACACCTAGACTTCAGCAAAGTGCCCATCAGTAATAACTTTCTGTGTGGCCAAGTATCTTAAAGGCACATACCCAAAGGGTTTGGAATGGCCTTAAAATTATCTGTAGCATATGAATAGCTGTGAAGCAGGTGTCATCACTGGTTGTCATTGTACTATGCNGCTGTTCCTTGTGACTTGATAATACATACCTATCTGATTGCTTTTTAAGAATGACTCCTCTTCATTTTCCCACAGGCAGAATGCCACCCAGAATACTCAGTATCTTCCTTCTTTCCTGTGGAGATTTTTGAGTGTTTCTGTGGATTGCATTAGCTGATGTTTTAACAAAAGATGCA
>LZPO01017381.1:259849-271045 GCA_001675575.1 Neotoma lepida | reverse complement strand
TTTTGGTTTTTTGAGATAGGGTTTCTCTGTGTAGCATTGGAGCCTGTCCTGGAACTCGCTCTGTAGACCAGGCTAGCCTTGAACTCACAGAGGTCTGCCTTCCTCTGCCTCTCAAGTGCTGGGATTAAAGGCATGTGCCACCACCACCCGGCCCAAGATTCAGTTCTTGATATAAAATTTTGTACAAGTCTCTCAAGTTTTGATAGTATTCCACCAATGAGAAACTTCACTCAAAAAATGTGAAAACATTTTGAAAGCATTAAAAATTGCAATTATTAAAATTATAAATTTGTAACTGAAAATACAAGTTAAAAAATTTCTGCTAATATAAATGGCTTATTCATTCAGCTGAGCTTTCTTGTATTAATTACTTCATAATAATTCCAAAGGTGGGTGTGGTAACTTATGCCTGTAATCGCAGCTATCAGACGATTGATGCAGGAGGAGTTTGAGTTACAGACCTACTTGGGCCACATAATGAGGACTTGTCTCAAAACAAACAGAAAAAACAATGGCTATTAAAATAATGATAAAGATTTAATCTATACACAGTGCATGTTGTCAGAGCCATGCAGCGAGTTTGGCTGCTGCTAAAAACTGCACAGGACCAGAAGTGGCTGACGTGTGATCATGAGCGTTTGTTACAGTCTCGTAGAGCCACCAGCCCCTCAGTCCCAACTGGTTGCACTTGATCCATTTCTCCAGTAGTTCCCCGAATTCCTTTCCAGAGTGGGTAACAGTGGGCTCTCTAGCTGATTTCTGATGGTTATGACTAATGTGGACATCCCTAGGGTTAGAGATGCAGGTTGGTTGGTACAATACTTTCCTGGCATGTGTAAAGTAGTGGGGTAGATCCCTGACACCTACACTGTGTAGACCNGGTGTGGTAGGACTTGCATGCACTCCTAGTACTCAGGAAGTAGTGGAGAGAGGATCAGAAGTTCAAGGACATCCTCTGCTGTATAGTCAGTTTGAGGTCAGCCTGGGATATGAGACCTTGTCTCAATAACAACAACATCTTTCTTATATTCCACATAACTTCAACCTTCCACCTTCTTTGTGTGCATGTGCATGGACATTTGTGTGTATGTGTATGCTCAAATGTGCGTGTGTGAATGCATGAGTGTGTGTGTGTGTGTGTGTGTGCGTGTGTGTGTGTGTATGTGTAAGCCAGAAGCCAACATCAGGTATCCTCCTCAGTTGCTGTCCACTTTATGTTTTTGACCTTGGAGCTCACTGATTCGGCTAGACTTCTGGTGAGCAAGCTCTAGGGACCCTTGTCTCTGCCTCCTGAGCACTGAGATTACAAGCATTGCTGCCATGGCAAGTTTTTATATGGGCGCGGGCATTGAACTCAGGTCCTCATGCTTTTTGGTGAGCACTTTCCTGACTGAGCCATCTGCCCAGGCTCCTCCACCACTGAATTCCAATGAGATCGATGACAAATGCACAGAAATGAACTGGACAAGATTGTTCACTAATGAAAATAATCTAAATATCCACAACTGCNGAGTTGGTTGAATTAATTTTGGTAAAGACCTCTAATTGAATATCAAGCAATCACAAAGATGTGTAGTGCAGTATCTTTTGAGAAGAAAGAATACTTACTTACCAGTTGTCTTTGAGTGACAGATTATAGAACAATCTCAAGTAACNAGTTCTGGGTGGAGAAGGTAAAGATTTTTAGGTGATTTTAGCTAATTTAAACTCTCCTGTATCTTTTGCCCTGCTGCTGGTATTGGATGGTTAGCAAGAACGTCTGCTCCCATTTTACAAAACCAAACTAAACAAATGACCTTGAAAAGTGTTCGTGGTGCTTTTGACAGAGGCTAAGGCTTGCTTTCCAAGGAGCTCACACAAATGGTTAAGAAAGAATAGAAGATTCTGGTAGGGACTGAGGAGAGAACACGAGCTGACAATTAATAACTGAAAACAGGTGGCGAACAAACACATGGCCTATTATTGAGATTCACATGTAATCAGAGAAGTGTAAATTTAAGTAATGGAGCAACATTCATGTTTTGTGTGTAAAATTAGCAAGCTTTTCATTGCCATGTTATAGTAAAATCTAATTATGTCAATAAATTCTGTTGTATTCCTGTGGTGCTGCTGAAGATGGAGGAGTATGCTGCAGTCTGGAAAAGAACATTTAAATGAAGGAACTACAGGTTATAGTTCTTATGTTGTGAATTTTAATAGTCAGATGGAATGAGATTTAGGGGGAACAGGATCCAGTGGGAAAGATCTGGGTTCCATCCTGCTCTGCCCCTAATAAACTCTGACCTTGGGTGAGTTGCTGAACCTCAATGGGCCTTGGCTTCTTCAGTTCCAAGAAGGAGGTGTTTGGCTCTGTTTATGAAGCACCNGGCCTGGAACCAGTCACCTCGAACTTACCCAGTAACTACATCCTGAGTGANTGAATGGCGAGAAGGAAAGGCCATGTATAAGGATACATAGAAAGAAGGATTGGAGGAGATATGGCAGACTTATTAGTGGTCGCATTAGAATAAAGAGAATGAGTGTTATAAAAATTAGCCATTTNTTTCTTTTGACTTTTAAATTATTATTCCTTCCTGTGGCCTCTACCTAAGGTGAGGCAGGAATGAGGTCTCATTCTCTATTTGGTAGTTTTATATTTGCATAAACTATGCTCATACTTTATCCTTCTCTTCCTTTCTGGGTATCCTGTTGTATGTATTGCTTCACACACTTTGAGACTTGATTACCTGGCTGNATCAGTGTNAACATTTGAGACTTAATAATGCCCCCTCCCCCCTTTTATGGAGAGACCTTTAGCCTCTCACTTGTGTTCCATCACTAAGCTATATCTCAAGTTTCCTTTTTTACTTACTGAANCACTTTGAAGTCAGTCTGGCCCCCTACTCCCATCAAATCTGTCAGCATGTCTTAGTGATCCTAACCAGAAGCCTATCATTTCTTTCTATGTCCGTGGTTCCCCTTCTGGTTTCAGCCCCTGTGGTGGTTTGAATAGACATGACCCCCATAGACTCATGTGTTTGAAGGCTTGGCCCATAGTGAGTGGCACTATTAGGAGGTGTGGCCTTGTTGGAGTAGGTGTGGACTTATTGGAGGAAGTGTGTCACTATGGAGGTGGGCTTTGAGGTCTTATATGCTCAAGCTAGGCCTATTGTGGCAGACTCCTTCTGCTGCCTGTGGATTAAATGTAGAACTCTCAGCTCCTTCTCCAGCACCGTGTCTGCCTGCATGCTGCCATGCTTCTCATAAGGATTGAACCTCTGAAACTGTAAGCCAGCCCCAAATAAATGTTTCCCTCATAAGAGTTGCTGTTGTCATGGTGTCTCCTCACAGCACTAGAAACTCTAACTAAGACAACATTGACTATATCTGAAAGAGATACTGAAGCAGCCTCTGCACTGGTCTCTGTGACCACCTTTCCTTTTCCAGTGTCTTCTCAACACAGTGACAAAGGTGAAAAGATAAGGTCACCATAGTGTCTAGAACCTTCCAGTGGTTTCTCATTGCATTCAGAGGAAGTTCAGAATTCTTAAAGGATTTGGCTCCCACCCAACAGCTCACAGCCGGCTGCTCTTCTGCACCTTCTTTTCCTTTTGTCTGAAAACTTTCTGGAGATATTTGCAGATGGGTTCTTCCTATCTGGCAGCTGTGCCCTGTCACCTTGTCACTAAGGTGGGCATTCTCACTGGGACTCTTCACATCTCTCATGCTTTTCTTTTTTTCTGTGTGTAAGGTCATGCAACCTACTGTATATGTCAGCAAAAATGTAGACATTTATATTTCTTTCCAATAAAAATAGCTGTGAGGCAAGAACTTCTGTCTGTTTTTACTTCTTGCTATGACCTTGTTAGTGTCTGGAATGTAGTGCATTCTCAATAACGTTTATTAACTACTTCACTGTTTCATGTAGGTGAACTTTAATCCCACTCTTGTTTAAAGGTCTTTGAAGGATGCACAGGTGGGTTTCTATGCCTCTCACCCACCTTCAGCCCTCCTCAGGAACAGAACAAAGATGATGAGCAGCCTAATAAGTAGATGGTGCTTGTTGTCTTGGGTTTGCTTCTCTTGTTGAGCTAGGACAGCACCCAAACTCCGTTAGAGGGTAGGCTGGAAGATTTAGTAGTATATACAGTGTATATTTAAGATCAAAATTAGGGGCTGCAGAGATTGCTCAGTGGGGAGATGTCTCAGTGACTGAAATGGCAAGAGGCGGTACAAACATGAGGACCTGGGTTTGAATCCCTAGCAAACATATAAAAGCCAGGGGCAGCAGGGTACATCTGTAACTCTAGCAGTGGAGGGCAGAGACAGGCAGGTTCTGGGGTATAGCCAGGCAGTCTATCTGAAACAGTGAGCTCCACATTTGGTGTGGGCATGTGCACACCTGAGCACAAGCATGTGCACATGCGTGTGCGCGCGTACAACCACACACATACACACACACACACACACACATGCACACACACACACACCCTACCCCACCCCACACCACACACATACAACACATAAGATGAAAATTGAAGTAAGTTTACTGTTATACCTCAGAAAAAGATGTTTGGTGCCGTGACTTCCCCAATGTGAGGGTCTGTACCATAATAGCCCCTTCTTTCTTTAACTTGCTTTTGTCAGATCTGTTCTTTGGCATTTCCAGAGGGAGTTAACATGCACATGATTTATAAAGGAGACCAAGAATGACTCTTTAGGTTATTCCTTATTCAGCTTTCTACTTTAGCCAGACATGATGGCACATGCCCGGTGTCTCAGCATTGAGGAAATTGAAAGACAGCTTGGTCTACATATCATGACAGTGAGACCCTGTCTGAAAACAGACAGATGGACGGACGGACGGATGGTCAGACAAAACAAACAAAAACCAGAAAAGGTTTCTAGTTAGGTTACTGAGGTTTTTGTTTTGAATTAATAATTAAGGTAATTTTGTTTACTTTGTATTTTGCAGAGGCGATAGTGGCAGAATTTCATAAGAAGATCAAAGATGCCTTTGAAGTGTTTGACCATGAAACGAATAATACAGTAGATGTGAGGTTTGGAAATATTTACTGTTATAATTCTAAATTATGGATACAATTCATAAATAGAAGGGGTCTGTTTTCTCCTTTTTAAAAAACTGTACTTTGAGTTTATTGTGCTATTTAAAGTATTTATTTTCTTTGTGTTTTTGCTAACTACCACTTCAAGGTAAATTCTGTTTCTTATTTTTTGTAGTCTAGTGGGTAGACTATATTATCATTGTCTATTCCAACCCATAGACTGTGAGCCGAGTAAGATGAACTTCATTGTAGTTTAGTGATAAGCATATGTTTGGTACTTAGTAAATTGCTGTTTAGTGAATGAATGAAATTTGTGTTTTAAAATGTACAAGTATGGGCTGGGGAGATGGCTCAGTCTGTCTGAGTGCCTGCTGTGCAAGCATGAGGACCTGAGTTTGGATCCATAGTTGCTGTGGGATGTCTTTCTGTACGTTGTGAATATATGTGGCTCCCTTTGGTTAGTAAATAAAGCTGCATTGGCCTATGGCAGGGCAGGATGGAGCCAGGTGGGAAATCCAAGAGAGACAGAGAAGAAAGGTGGAGTCAGAGGAGATGCTCTGAGCCACTGCAAGGAGAAACAAAATGTGAGAGAATAGGTAATGCCGTGAAGCCACGTGGCAAAACATAGATTAACAGGGATGGGTTGAGTTAAGTTCTAAGAGCTAGCTAGCGAAAAGCCTGAACATAGGCCATACAGTTTGTAATTAATATAAACCTCTGTGTGTTTATTTGGGACTGAACAGCTGTGTGACTGGGTGGAACAGAAACTTCTGCCTATACATAGTGTTGATGTAAAAGCCAGGTGTGGCCACACATACCTTTGACCCCAGCATTGGAGGACAGAGACAAGCAGATCCCAGGAGTTGAGTGGTTAGTCAGTTTAGCTGAACAGCAAGCTTCAGGTTCAGGGAGAGACTCTGTCTCAAGGGAATAAAGAAATCAATAGAAGAAGACACCTGATGTCCTCTCCTGGCCTCTGAATGTGTGCGTGTGCACATGTGTGTGCATGCCAGCACACACACACACACACACACACACACACACACACACACACACTATAGCAGTGGTTCTCAATCTTCCTAATGCTGTGACCCTTTAATACAGTTCCTCATGTTGTGGTGACCCCCACCCATAAAATTCTTTTTGTTGCTACTTCATAACCATAATTTTGCTATTGTTATGAATCATAATGTAAATATTTGTGTTTTCTGATAGTCTTGGGTGAGCCTTGTGAAAGGTCATTCAACCCCGAATGGGTCATCACCCACAGGTTTAGAAACTTCTGTAGTGTCTCTCTCTCTCTCTTTCTCTCACTCTCTCTCTCTCTCTCTCTATATATATATATATATATATATACAAATTTTTAAGAAGATTATAAAAAGCACATAGATATGTATTATCAAGCAACCATTACAAAGAATAATAATGTTTACAGAATGATATACTCCCCAAGTAAACATAATAAATGAGCTAAACAGACCATGAAAAGATGGAAAGACATGATGAGTACAGGTAGATGTGGAGTAGAACACAGACATGATGAGTACAGGTAGATGTGGAGTAGAACACAGACGTGATGAGTACAGGTAGATGTGGAGTAGAACACAGACGTGATGAGTACAGGCAGATGTGGAGTAGAATACAGGTGTTTAGGAGCTAGAGTCAGAGGATGATGAATTTGAAGCCAGCCTTGGCTAGGTAGGGAGACTCTGGCTTAGGGGCTGAAAGTAAAGGGAATCACACAGGAGTCTAAGAGAAAGTGTAAGACCTGTACCACATACAGCAAGGGAAAGCCTTGAGTCCGCTCTTCTGGGAGGCCAGGCGAAGGGAGAATTATTTGATGAGTTCATAGTCTAAGCTTCTAGTCTAAGCTTCTGCCAGCAAAGCAGTGGGGACCTAAAGTGGTACAACAAGGAATTGCTTATAAATCAGGGCCATCCATCACTTCCTGTACTAGCCAGGGCCCCAAGTGCTGCAGACTGGAGCCAAATTGAATGAACAGTAGGAGACTTTATTCATAAATTTTAACTATATACATTATTTATTTCCTCATACCTGAGGGTCTGAGATGAACAAGTGTGAGCAGCTTCCTGTCATCACATTAACACTTAGGAAGTTTTGTTTTGTGCTCTAGTTTTGTGTGTAAATCTGTTGTGATAGACAAAGGTGGAAGATAGTTACATTTGTCCCCATAGCACCTTACTTGCAGCGGGCTCTGCTAGTTACTTATCTGACAGAGGCAGCTGAAGGAAGGGAAGGTTTATTTGGCTTCCAGTTTGAGAGTACAGCCTGTCATGGCAGGGGTGTCATGGCAGCAAGAGCTTGAGGTAGATGGTCACATTACGATCACAGTCAGGAAACAGAGAGAGAAGTTTGAAGTTCAGCTCACTCTTTCCTTTTTGTTTAGTCCTGGAACCCAGCCTATAGAATGGTGCTGCCCACAGTTAAGGGGATCGTTCCACCTCCGTTAGCCTTCACAGGCATGCCCAGAAGCTGACCCAGACTTATCCCACAGGCATGCTCAGAGGCTTGTCTCTTAGTTGAGTCTAGGTCCTGTCAAGATGNTAATCTAGGTTAACCATCATGGGCAGTGTGAGTCTGGGCTCAACCGTTATAGCGGAAGTGTGACGGGAACTTAGGGTAGCATGGCAGCACTGTGCAACTCCCAACTCTGGTCACATCTCATTCTGTGGGAATGGCTCTTCAAAGAGTACTGAGCCTCGGCTGTATGTCCTTGCAGGAAAAGAGCAGNGAGGGATGGTGGTTACAGGGTTTGCTGAGTAGGANGGAGATGCAGCAATACCTTGCAATTAGATGGACTAGATATATGATGGACAAGTTCTTATCCTCTAACTTCTCTTTGAACCTGAATGGTTCTCNTCCTGGGCCAGGGGAGGTATTGTAAGAAAAGTCAGGGAAAGTGTAGCTTGAGATGTGTCGGTTGTGATCTCTGGGGATGGATTCCAAGGCCTCGTACATGCTAGGCAAACATTCTACTGCTGAGCTACATCTCAGCCCTCCTATAGCTTTGTGAGAGAAGGAGGAAAAGCAAAAACCTATCTACAGTCTAGCTGACAGTCTAGCTAGCCTATAGTTGATATCTAGGAGCTTTGTGTCCATCACCTCATTGTAANGTTTTATTTGTGTGGGAGGTGTGGCACCTCCAGTTTTGGAGACAAGTGGCAAGTATATGCTTTGCTTAGTGTCACACCATGGCTGTTCCAGTTCCAAGTCCCTCTCTGTGCTTGGGAGCATGCCTTCCTGCCCTAATTCTCCCAGCTCAGCCCTTCACGGATTCCTGGGCTTGTCTCTTCCCTTAGTTTTCTTGACAGTAACAGTGAAAGGGAAATTTCCCATATCCCATAGGGCAGAGATGCCAGCCAGGCCTTTTTTGGTAAAAGGGCCAATTCAGGAAAAAGAGATTTGTTTATGGGCTGCAACTTTTCCCCATACCAAAATAAAACAATTTTACTGAGGCCCTGAGGGAAAATGTATGCTCTTATAATTTAGTCTACTTTATTAAATAAAGATGGTTGCTAAGAGAATTGGCATTGTTCTTAGCACTAAAATATTAATGCTAAGCATATTTGAAGAATAGTATTGTGGATGACTACAGCTTTCTAATCTTGATTACTTATGCTATTTTTTTTTTTTCATTTTGAGACAGAGTCTTACTTTGTAGTGTAGGCTGGCCTTCAGGTAGTTGTGTAGCTCAGGCTGGCCTCAAACTTGTAGCAGTCTTCTTGCCTCAGCCTCCAAGTGCTGGACTTCAGGTGTATATGCTACTGTGCCGGACTCCTTATGCTGAATTATATGGAACTTTATGCTCATGTTTTTGGTGTCATTTTGAATCGCCCTTTATAAATTGGATGTGAAGGACAGAGACACAAAAACTCTTGCCCAGGGTTGCACAATAGTGAGCAGCAGAATTAGAAGTCCAGTTAGTTTTTTTTTTTTTTTTTTTTTTTTGGTTCGGGCAGTATTTTCCAAGTTGGCTGCACACCAGCCCCAAGGGAGGCCCTGGGAATGCTGTGATGAACAGGGTCAACTCTCTCTGTTTATAAAAGCAGTTGATCTGTCTGGAATTTATTATGGTTTATGATTGAAAGTGAAAGTCTAAATAGACATTTATTTTTAACTTACTAAATTTTTATTTGCTGTTTGAAGTGTTAGGCCTACTGTATAACATGCTACCTTTTATACAATTGGATCCAGTTTCAGCTGGCTTCTGATCTATTGCATTATCTTTAGTAAGTTCAATACTCATTAAGAAGTATCAATTTATAAAATGTTTAACATTTAATAAAGAGTTTATTACTCTTCAAACAATTTAAGGATTGAAGACAGTATTCTATGTAGACTGAATAGTGTAGAGAAATGTCTTTTAGTCAGATATGTTGGCTCATGCTTATAATCCCAGCATTTGGGAGGCTGAGGCAGGAGGATAACCACAAGTTCAAGGCCAGTCTGGGCAGCAAAGTAAGAACTTGTTTTTTTAAAAAATGCCCCTCAAAACCCAAAATAGTGTTTTTGTATGTAGTAAGAGCGCTAGAGGGATACACAATGGCCTGCATTGGGCAGGACGAGAGCTGTTCTCCTGGAGGAGGCCAGGGCATGACTGCCTCAGGTAAGTATGGAATTGCTTTCCTCAGTACAGACCTAGGCTGCCTTCAGTAGTTTATTTGTGGCTTCTTTCCTTTCCCCTTCTTTCTGCTGTGCAAAAATTGGAAGATTTCATTTGAATTTTTATCATAAAAGATAGAAAAAAGGCCTGGTATTGTGAGTGCCAATCAAGCAGTAGGTTGCTTGCTTCTATCTGAAACATTATGAAATGGTCTCCTGCTTCCTCAGGCCTGAGAATAAGCAGACTTTCTGGGTCCTAGGCCCAACTTCATGATGCTGAGGACCTTATGTTCTCTGTGGCCCTCCTTTCACTGTTGCCTTAAAGGACTGTAGTATAAGAAGTTCTCCAGGTGATGTAGAGACATCCCTGTACATCTCCAATACACTACGTGTGGACTGAGAAGTCAAAAACCATTTGCATTAATAAAGCAAAGGTAGTATTAGGTATAGTTTTAAAGATTTATTTTGTTTAGTGTGTGTGACTGTAGCTGAGTATATATACACCATTTTGTNCATCATGTATATACAAATGTGTGCATGTCCCCGAAGAGAGTAGGAGAAGGTGTCATATTCCCTGCAAGTCACAAGTAATTGTGAGCCTCTCCCNCCATGTGGGTGCTTGGAACTGAACCCAGGACCTCTGTAAGAGCAGCCAATGCTCTCAACCANGGAGCATTCTTCCCAGCCTCCAGTAGTAANTATTTTCACTCTTAGTTTTGTGATGAGGTTTTCAAAGGCTACATGATGTGCAACATTATTTTCCATAATTTTTATTTATATAAACATACAATAGATTTATTTCTAAATGAATTAATAGGGCTGGTGAGATGGCTTAATGGGTAAACGTGTTTATCTGATGACCCAAGTTTGATCCCTGGGATCCACAAAATGGAAAGAGAGCCAAGTGCCACAAGTTGTCCCTTGACCTGCTGCTCATGCACGCATGCAGACACACACACACACACACACACACACACCAGCCATTGGTGGACATTTTTATAGCTCTTAGAAAATTATTAACCAGAAGCAATTAGCTCCGAATAATATTAGCTATTACTGTTGTTCCACTTTATATTCTCTAAGTAAATAGTTCAAACTTTTTCTCCTGTTTAATATGGTATAAGCAATGTTGTGTTATATGTAATAACATCTTAAGTGAAAATTTAACTCATTTCTTTGTTGTTTTGTGCTTTGAGTTATAAAGCATTTCATTTTCCTTTCCGTTTTAAAATTAGGTTTTGAACCCAGCTCCTTGAAGACTACTGGGCAGGTTTTTATATCATTAACCAAAGGCATTTTGATTTTGCTTAGTATAAAACTAGAGCATAGTACATTTTCATTATCACTTATATGTAGTTTCTTTGTGTTTAGAAATTAATAAGATTGAAAGTTACATATTTGAATAGATGAAATATGCACATGGAGAAAACCCCAAAGGTACAGAGAATATTTCATAAGTCTGTCTCTTCACCTCTAACTCTTGAGTGTACAGTGTCTCTGATTCTTCTAGAGATTGTGTGTGTGTGTG
>LZPO01017381.1:226185-243394 GCA_001675575.1 Neotoma lepida | reverse complement strand
TTAGTTTGATTTCAGTTGATGTAATAGAGACCATGACCAAAACCAGCTTGGGGAGGGAGGGTTATTTGGTTTTTACTTGGGTGTCACAGTCCATCATGGAGGGAAGCCAGGGTTGGAACTCAAGTAGGAATCTAGAGGCAGGAACTGAAGCAGAACTGTGGAGGAATATTGCTTACTGGCTTGCTCTCCATATTCTGCTTTGCTTGTTTTCTTACTTAACCCAGGACCAGGACCTGTCCAGGGTTGGCACCAGTCACAGTGGGCTGGGCCCTCCCACACCAATTATTAGTCAAGAAAATGACCCATAGACATGCTCATAGATGTTGTGTGATATTTTGATCGCATTCTGAAAATAAAGTTTGCTTTGAGTCAGAGGACACTTTCTTTGCCCAAATGGCTAGCTTTTGCCATAAAGAAAGCAAACTCCATACGGAGGTTTTTTGATGCCCATCATCTTCCTTTGAAGTAAATTGGTGCTGTCAGGAGCAGGTGTGTCTCACTGCCATGAAAAGCCTTAGGTTATTAAACATGCCATATTCTGTAGGTCTTTGAAGTGTTTGAAGACCATCTATCTGTCTAAATATATCTGTGTATGACCTTGAAAACATATCTAACATGACTGTAAGTTTGACTATTACAGATGACTATTAATCTGTATTTCTTAATTATACATTACATTTTTAAATGAGCTGCAAAACATGATACCCCAAGCAAGAGTAGAAACATACACACAGTATAAGAAAATTAACTTTAGATTTGTATCAATATACAAAAAATCCATACCAATGTAAAATATTTAAGACTAGTAGTTGCTTTTTTAGTTTAAAAGCAGATTCAACAATCTACCCTTTATCCTGTCATTTCTGTGTCCCCCCTTTTTCTTTTCAGAATGAGATCCCTGAATCTAATCTCCTTTGCTGAGCTTTTTTCCTGACCATTACCAACACCACACAACACACAGACTCTGAAGGAGGCAGCTCCTCAGTTGAGGCTCCCTCTTTCTGGATAACTCCAGTTTGGGTCAAGTTGACAAGAACCAAGCAGCACACCTTGCATGGTGTGGTGGCAATCATTTGTCATGAGGAAGTGTGAGCAACAAAGGTAGAGCCCTGTCTCCCTGCTGCTGGTCAGGCTTCTCTCTTGTGTTGGCACTCACCATAGCCTCTAAGCAAAGAATTTAAGAATTCTTACTTAAGTGTTAGTTTTTTTCCTCAGTAAAATACACAGCAAATAAAATTCTTCTAAAATTATCCAGAATGATAAGGAAATTAAAGTGTTGAGTGAATGCATGTGAAGTTTAATTAACATTCAAATATGACTTTAATTTTAATGGAAATGTATAATAATCTACTACAAATCCCATCATTATTTGCAGAGACTATTGAGTTGGAAGTATACTTGTCTTAGATTATTTGTTGGATTGAATTTCATTGTTATGGGGAAGGAGGGAGAGAGTAACTAATACTGAGTGGCTATATTGTCCTCAGCTGAGTTTTCGATTACACTAGTGTTTGATTTTCCCTGTGTCCCCAGATCCATTTATGTGTTTGGAGGAAGGTACTGGCTGTTTTGCCTTTAGGTGTATTTAGGGAGGGAACTTGTCCAGTGTAGCCAGTTATGGAGTTGTGATTTGACCCTATGTAGTTTGGTGCTGGAGACCATGCCTTTAAATTCTTTGTCAGTAATGGAGCCTCCGTGGCAAACCTCTGGAGTAGATAACAGCATTCTCATTACACAGCTGTGGAGCCTGAGGCTCTAGTGTTACGGAATCCAGCTTTCAAACCAAGCAGCANCCAGAGAGTTGGAGAACAAAGCTTTATTCAAGTCCAGTAGGCATGGACCAGAGCTAGTGTTTTGCAAAGTCTGGTCCCANCCTGCAGTTCCCTACAACTTANATAGTGTGAGAANCAGTGTGAGGATTCCTNTCTGCNTGGACCATATGAGGGTGGTCTCTGGGTCTCGTGACCACCAAAGGGATTGGTTGCAGTTTAAGTGTGTTTACAGAAGCAGATGTTGTGGGTAGCCATTGGGACATTCTTCCTTTAGCAAATACGGCCAACTATTTCTACAGATAGCTTTGCAAGCATTTGCTTTTTCAAGATAAGAGGACGGGATCAACTGAAACAAGCAGGCGTACAGTAAGCAGAGTGAAGTACAGTTTAACCCANCCTGTCTCTACTTAGTCCTATAGCTAGCCCGCAGGCAGAACTTCTGCGGCTCCCACAGTTCAAGGCTAGAGTTAGATTGTGCTGGGTGCATATTAGCATACTAAATGTATAACATATATTCTCTTTCCTTCTCCATTACAGTTAAGCAACAGTTGAAATCAGCCGTCAGGTGACATTCCTTCTTCCTCCTGTCATCTCATCCTGATCCCTTCTCTGGAGTTTTGAGATTTTGAACTAGTCAGGGATTGCATTTGCTAGTCAGTGAAAACGTTGATCTGTCCTGGTTCACTTGTGCAACTTTTACTTTTCCCAGGAAGTTTCTCATACAATTGTGAGCCAATACTTGAGCGAGGTGATTTGCTATATTACTTGTGATCTGAAATAATTTAGATAATTATTTGATAATTTATACTACACTTGCTTTTCCAGAATTTATATTCTAAAACTGTTCACACCTTTTTTTTTTCTTCTAGAGAGATTGGGACAATTATCAGGTCACTGGGATGTAGCCCTACTGAAGGAGAGCTGCATGATTTCATTGCAGAGGTAGGCAAGCGGCTGAGGAAGTGTCGCTCAGCTGAGTCTAGAACTCCTGTAATTAAAAAAATTCTTCTACAAAACTCAAAATTCCCCTAAACTCCCGAGGGTGCTGTGTGAGAGTGTTAGGACAGCTGTGCATGTAAGTCAGCCAATGGGACTTGAAAGCATGTTGATCAAGTCTTGAAGAAATGGCTATGAAGAAATGACAACTGTCCATATATAGTTTTTAAATTAGTTGAAGATAGGCCAGTGAAGACAAGGAAGTCTGGTCACATGGAGAAAGACCAATAACAGATATATTTAATAATAATGTTGATTCACAAGGTATGCCAAGAGACTGCAATTTTTATTTATTTAAGGAAATAAAACTAAGTTTCAGAACACATATAGTAATAAATAGACTAAAATAGAGAACATTAACCAGTCTAGAATTCTAAAAATTACTATTCATTGTAGCTGGAAGGCAAGGCTTGTTGGGGTAAACAATAGATCAGCACAATTCATAATACTAACAAAAAGTTAACTATTATTAGTTAAAAGACCTCGATTNCTTTCTTCTGTGGTTATAGATTCCTTGAAATGAGTAAATATTGCTGACCAGAGAAGACTGGTATTCCTGCTTTCCTCACTCCCNAGGGAACAAGGGACAAAGATCTGATTGGCTGTTTTGGAGTTACTTTCCTTATAAGGCAGGGAGACAGAACAATGGGAGAATCATTGACAAGTTAACATCAAATTACTCCAGGCAACTTTTTTTTTTGCCAAAGAATAAAACAGAAGGACTTTATTATCATGCCCATTGAAACTGGCTTTCCCGGGGAATTCTGTTTGTCAGTGTTTGGCCTTACCATGGGTGACTCCATTTTGGTTTTAAGTCTATTCTTTGGGACCTAGTGTAGGAGCTGAATCCAAAACAAAGTCACTTGTAATCATCGCTTGCAGTGTGAGCTGAGGCTGAGAGGAAGAGAGCAGTGGGAGAGCAGCCCATGCCCAGGGAGCCTCATACTCCATTTTGCTTTCCAGAAAGATCTCTGATTGAATGTTAAGTGAAGGTTTTAGTTCAACAAAGAGAGACCTTAAGGGGAAAAAGCTGNCTGGACTGGGCCACAGAGTTGCTTTTCTTTGCCTGGGGTTTGGTTGGAGGATTAACAAAGGACGAGAGAGGAAAGCAAAGAGGTGGAGTTTGACCTATCTCTTTTCTCCTTGTACTAGCAGAGTCCTTGTTTATTCTNTTGTAGACAGATTATTCTTTGGGCTGCCAGCTCACACACAGAAAAAATGACAGAGACTTATTCATTATTAAAGACTGGTCTATAGCTNAGGCTTGTCCCACTAGCTCTTATAACTTGTTAANCCATTTATATNGACCTATGTTTTGCCTTGCGGCTTTTTACCTCTCTTCCACCTTGTACTTCCTGTTTCCTCTCTGTGTCCTCCGGCATCTCTGCCATGCCTAGATTCATCTCCTCTTCTTTCTCTCTGCCTANAAGTTCTGCCTACCTTCTTCCTGCCTAGCTATTGGCCATCCAGCTCTTNATTAAACCAATCAGAAGGCGCCTTGACAAAGACACATCTTCACAGTGTACAAAAAGATTATTCCACAGTAATCTATGATATGTTAAAAAGAAGGAATTCAGGATTTCAGGCTGATGTAGGAGAAACTTGAAGTAGTAAAACTGATGCTACAAAGGATTTACTAATAATGGAGATTAGGAAATACTGTTACACCAAGTAGAATTTAGCTAAAAGTAGCTGGGCAGTGTGGTGTACACCTTTAATCCCAGCACTCAGGAGGCAGAGCCAGGTGAATTTCTGTGAGTTCAAGGCCAGTCTGGTCTACAAAGTGAGGTCCAGGACAGGCTCCAAAGCTATACAGAGAAACCCTGTCGAAAAAAAAAAAAAAGAATTTATCTAAAGGAGTGCTGCCTCCAATATGACTGGAAAATAAGTAATGTGCTCACCAGACTTGTGAGAAACTTTGGGAATGAAAAATTTATAGCACAATTGAAGTTTAGGGATGCTAAGAAAGTTTTTGCCAATGTTTATTTACTAAGATTGACCTCCAATTAGCAAACTTACAACGAGCCATTAGGCTCATCCCTTATCAAAGAACATGCCTCTAGGAATTCAAGGAGGTAGAGCAGGGTTATAACCACCCTGCCATTAAGTCTCTGTGTTCGCATCAGGAAAAGCACAGTTGTGCTGGGTGGACCAGATGGACCTGAGTAGCAGCTGTTTGTAAAGAACAGCACTGGTGTACTTAGGAAATACTAAGAAAAAATTCTGCAATATCTGTGCTATGTAAATCTCCCATCTGTCCAAGTGGCCAGACTTGCAGTCTCCTGCTTCTGTTTAAATAGTTCAAAGTGAAACCTGGGGCTGGGACTTGGAAGATGTTTAAGGGAGACAGCATATGTGAGATGCATAAGCCTATGGTGTGTTTAAGTTTGAAAATCTTCTATTCAAGGCCGGCTCCTTTTGAGCATTAGCCAGAGCTGGATGCNTGCTACATTAAAGACCTTTTTCTTTTATCANTCTCTAAGTGTGTGAAGTGATTTCTCACTAGGAAGGCATAGCAATTCTAGAGCAGGGCAAGCTAGTTAATTTCTATTGAGTATCAATTTCTCCATAATAATGCCTACTTCAGAGTTTGCCTCCAAGATACATTAAGTAATGTATTACAAGCCAGTTTTAAATGGAAAAACACTGTGAAAGTCAAGCAGCTTAAATCAGATGGATGACTGTTGCTCAGGTATCAGCACCTTGGCAGCTCTTGGTTGTTTTCACATTGCTGTGATCACAGTACCCAACAAAGACAACTTGAGGGAGCAAATACTTGTTTGGGGCATGGTTTTAGAGCAGTGGTTCTCAACCTTCCTAATGTTGTGACCCTTCANTACAGTTCCTCATGGTGTGGTGACCCCCAACTATAAAATTATTTTCGTTGCTACTTAATAACTAATTTTGCTACTGTTATGAATCACAATGTAAGTATTTTTGGAGATAGAGGTTTGCCAAAGGGGTCATGACCCACAGGTTGAGAACCAGTGTTTTAGAGGGCTTCAGTCCATTGTGGCTGGGAAGGAAGGCATGGTGGATCCTCCCAGTTCATGGTGACCAGGGAAGCTGGAAGCAGGGGTGGGTGTAACCTTCAAAGGCCCATCCCAGCTACCTACTGCTACTAGACTTCACTCTCTAAAGGTTCCAGGGCCCCCCAGTAGTGCCCCCAGTGGGAACAAGTATTGAAAACATGAGCCTATGGGGGATATTCAGACACAGACCATAGCAGTAGCATCAATTTTTTCATTGCTCTTTTGAAATATTTAGTAAGACATTCTAAGTTGTAAAAATACATTGTTTTTCTACTTTGGAATCTCAAAAATTATTTTGAATGAAGATTAGGAAAAAGGCTTGTTTTTCCTGTGAACCCACTCAATCCCTCCCTCCCCCAAAGATATTCTTGATTCCTGTTTCAAAACATTTATTCCCAAAGCTGGAACTGGTGTGGGGAGAGGCAAAGAGGCACCATGGGGAAGGGAGGAATTGGGAAATGAATTTATGGTGAAATAATCAGTGTGTAGCAGGCATGGTGGTGCAGCCTTTAATGCCTCCACTCGGGAGACAGAGGCAGGCAGATCTCTGAGTTGAAGGCAGCCTGGTCTACAGAGTGAGTTCCAGGATAGCCAGGGATACACAGAGAAACCCTGTCTCTAGAAAAACAAAACAGAAACAAATAAAAGAGAATCAGTGTGTATTCAGTAAACAGAACAGGACTAAGAACTGAAGATCAGGGAAGGAGAATGGCTTGTGTGTGTGTGATATAATATATATTAGGAAGCTGAAGAAATCCTGCCTAGATCATTCAAACCTCACAAACCCCACTCATCTATATATTATCTGTAGCTGTTTGCTTGCTTGCTTTCCTTTTCTTTTGAGACAGTTTCACTGTGTAGCCCTGAATGACCTGGAACTCACAGAAATCAGTTTGCCTCTGCCTCCTTAGTGCTGGCTGGCACTAGAGACATGCACCACCATGCCCAGTGACCCAAATTAGACCATAACTGTTGTAAATATAATTGAAAAAAATTTTGAAGATTAAGAGAAAGACTTGTTTTTCCTGAAAATTGCATTCATATATAGTAGTTATGGTTCAATTGGGTCACCAACCTACATAAATTCTGTAAAAGTTTATTGGTGTGCCAACACAATTTATTCCAGCTAAATTCTAGCAATAGAGTTACAACAGCTTTGACTACCCTTCTTGAATTTTACCAGATAAGTGAGAAGAAAACACATGTATTTATACTTATCAAATACATTTAGGACACTGAAAATTCATAACAGTAAGTACCTAAGGGTAAATATCATATTGCTAAATGTTTTATAATAACTTCAGAGAGCAAACAATTTAAATGTATTTATATGTGTGCTATAAAATTATTTTGGGGCTNGCAGATGGCTNAACAGGTAGGGACCTTTCTGCTATGTTTGACAACCTGAGTTTCATTTCTGGAACCCACATGATGGAAGAAGCAAACTGACTCCCACAGCTGTTCTCTGACCTCTACAGATCCAGCGCGTGTGCACACACACACCACACACACACACACACACACACACACACACACACACACACATATAATTATTCTGTAAAAATTTGGAAACTTTTATCTGGAAATTGAATTATCTAGCTATCATGTGCTTGAATTTTAGGACAGAGACATCTCTAACATAACTTTACATTCTCAGCTCTTTGCTTCCTGAAGATCAGAAATCTTTTGAAATAGATCAGATTTTAAATTCCTCAACATTGATCCATCTGTTTAATATTCTAAAAGTAGCAGCTTACTCCAAGTGATCTGTCTGTAGAGGGTGTTACGAAAGCCAGCAGCTGTGAGAAGGAAAGACCAGTGCAAATCTTCCTGCACGCAGGTTACCCAGCAGCCCTGCCTTTGATATTAAGTCAGCGCTATCGGGGAGCTTCAGTGCGTGGGAGCTGGGAGGAGAGAAAGACTATTTAAAGGTCTGTGTCCTTTGAAATTCAAACACTCAGAATTAAAGAGAATTATATTACAGGAAAGCTAAAAGATGTAAAAAAAAAAAGACCCATGTTGATAGGGTTATTGATTTAGGCTTCAGAATAAGCTAGACTTGTGCCTTTTTATTGGGAGGACATCTTCAGCCATCTGCTCCTCCATATTTGCCTGTTGTGGATGGTAAGCAGTGTCCCTGTTGGCTCCTTTGTTTGCTATTAATGTACCGTGCTCTTGAGAACATATCTTGGGATCTCCTTGTGTATTAGTCAGGGTTCTCTAGAGTAACAGAATTTATAGAATGAATCTCTATATATAAATAGAAAGGAGATTTGTTAGAATAACTCACAGGTCTAGCTAGTTCAACAATGGCTGCCTATGAACGGAAGGTCCAAGGATCCAGTAGTTGTCAGTCCATGAGTCTGGATGTCTCAGCTGGTCTTCAGTGTATGCCAGAATCCTGAAGAAGTGGNTTCTAATGCTGGTGAAGGAGTAGACTTGCTAGAATCGCTAGCACACCTTGGTTCTCTGTTTAGTCTTAGCAGTCAGTGTTGTGAGGTCTCATAGCTTCTGTGGTTAAACAGCTTTACGTGATTGCCATTCCTCGAGCTAGAGGGGCTTGGCTGACAGATTACCCACCAGGTGTTAACCAGCCCAGGTTGTGTACCCCGTGACCTAGTGAACCCAGGTCTGATGAGGCGACCATCTTGGGCCCCAGTGCTGCTTAGGCTGTCTTTAGCAGCATGTCCCGGATGCCCTTTGTGAGCTGGGAATTGTTCCTTCCACCATCTTCCGTGGAACATAATCCTCNGGTGGGTTTTCTGGCTCATGAATACTCTATCTGCTCCTGTCAGTCCATGCTAAGGCGAAAACTGGCCTTTCTGCCTCACTTGCTGTTTAGTTATCAGTTATTTATTCCAGGCCCCTAAGAGCCACCCTGGCAGCAAATCTTCCTTACCTCCTGGGTTTCTTGCCAGAGGAGTGGGCCNTGTCATGGGAAGTACCCGAGCAGTTTGCTTTCCCTTCTTGTATTTTAGTCCTCTGATCACCACAGGGTTTGCCTCCTAGTCATGCTAGCTAGTTTCATTTCTTCCTTCAGTATGCTTTTTCTTTCCTCTCAATAGGCCCTGTGCCTCCCCTGCTAGGTTATGCCGAGATTTACCTCATTTACCAGTCTACCTTATAGGAGAGGCAGTTCCTGAGGAGTGCCTGTTGCCTGAGGTGAGTCTTCTGCAGCACAACACTGCCACCTCCTGTTGGAAAGGGGTGGATGCAAGCCTAGCCTCCAGGGGATTTGTCTAGCCATTGTCCTTAGAGGGAGCTGTGGTTTGATTTCTCCATCCAATATACCAAGCCTGTGCAACCAGGACTCNGACCTTAAGTATGCAAACACTTTTTGATATATTTAACTGTTGCATTTTCTATTTCAGGGATGTCACATTAGAGTGTGTGTGCCTCCTTACAGCCTCTTATCTAAGGATGGGCTATATGTTCCTTTTCTTGTGACAAGTACCTGCTAAAACAACCTAAGGAGGGACAGAGATGTACACTCTGGCAGAGTTTGAGTTCATCCTGGTGGGGAGTGGATGTGGCAGGGACATGACATAGTTGTCCCACTACACCTGCTGTCAGGAGACAGAGATGAACACTGGTGCTCAGCTCCCCTCTCCCTTCCATTTAGCCCAGGACCCCGATCTGTGGGGTGACGCTGCCCACACTTAAGGTGGGTCTACCTTCTTTGATGAACCTTTTCTGGAGACACACTGACAGCAGATACACCCACAGCTGTATTTCCACAATGATTCTTGATACTTGNTTATGAGCTGTTAGCGGCTGAGCTATCTCCTCAGTCTTCCAAGGTGATCATAACACAGTCACATCAACAATGAAGATTGAGCATCAGTGAAGGTTTAAAAAATTTTAAATAACATAAAAAGTAAAGAAAAATCTGCATCAAAAANCTTATATATCCAGCAATGCCTAAAATATTTGTTACTCTCTCTTTCATGGAATTGTACCACTCCTGTTTAATTGATGTGTAACTGAGCCTGCCTCTCACTGTAGGAGACAAGTACTTCTTTATAGGCTGCCAAAGAGTCATGTGTGGCCTTGAGATCTAGCAACAACTTAACAAAGCTCTCATTTCTTGTTTTCCCACAGGCCTCAGTACAGCTGACGGCTACTGCTTTGCTCTACAGGCATTGTTCTCTCTTGTTGTTCTGGTGGCTCTGGTTGGGTCCCTGCAAGGATGACCCTCTTCCCTTGCATCTTCCCAGCTACCTTTCATAAAATCTTTATCACTAGACTTCCAGAAACAGGTAGTCTGTGTCCGCGGTGCTCCATCACCATTTTGGCCTACAGAGCCATGAGCCAGCCTGACTGAGAAGTCCATCTCACTGCCTGNGTTCTTTGTGTCACTGCTGATGGCACATGTGGTCCTGTGGACATTCTAAGAAGCTAACACTGAGCCATAGACATTTAAGAGACTTAGTGGGGACTGTCAGAGCCAGAGGAGGTGGGAGAGTGTCAGAATACAGTGCAGGTTTGACATGTGAGGAGGAGAGATAGAAAAAATGAACATTATAAAAGAGGACCTTCGCCATCTGGCTGATGACAAGCCCCAGTCCTAAATTGCTCATTGGAGGAGGCTCCCCTTGCTGGCATGGGACTTACTTTGATGACTGTGCTACACTCTTAGTGGCTGGAGAAGCCATGGAAAATGTGACTGGTTCAGACGTGATGGCTGGGGATGTCATCTGGTTATGTTTCTCAGAAACAGAGGTTAAATAGAGGGATAGTTCATAGGAGCCAGTTCTGGTGGTTTGAGTGAGAGTGGCCCCCATAGGCGCATAGATTNGAATGTCTGGTTCGAAGTTGGTGGACTATTTAGGAAGGATTAGGAGGTGTGGCCTTGTTAGAGGAGGAGGTGTGTTATGGAATGTGGAGGTGGGCTTTGACTCTTCAAAGGCCCCCCCGCCCCGCTAGGTCCGGTTCCTCTCTCTGCCTACAATTGGGGATCAGAGCTCTCAGCTAGTGCTCCAGCTACATGCCTGCTGCCACTGTGCCCCCCCCATGATGACCTTGGACGAACGCTCTGAAACTGTGAACAATCCCCAATTAAATGCTTCCTTCTGAAGTTTACCTTGGTCAAGGTGTCTCCTCATAGCAATGGAGCAGTAGCCATGACACCGTTTCTGTCACCCAGAAGAGCTGTGATGGGAGCTGGGTGTTGAGTGTACAGAACAACATGATCAGGAGTTAGTCATGCTTAGTTTTTATTTCTAAGCTCAGATGGCCTTGAGGATTAGGTTAAAGTACAACTACTTAGGAATCCACGGAAGGCTGCGTTAGAAGCNAGGAAGGATGAGCAGAAGCTCTTCAGCACGTGCTAAAGATGGTCAGTGATGAACTAGGCCAGGCTTGTTCCAGAATCCTGCNCTTGGATAAAACAATGGCATCATGGCAAGGCTTGGTAATATTGATGGTCCTCAGTACAGTCACATCCTTAGGAAACACCTTCAGTGTGGTGGTTAACCCTGCATCTGGTGCACAGCGTCACTAGGATATTCCCAGGAATTGCTCTTTCTCCCCTTTATATGCCATTTTTACCATTTTTAGTGTATATTTGATAACTTTTTGAAAAGGAAGTAATATTTTTGAGACTTCTTTTTATGGTTGGGAATAGAAATCAACATTTAGGTTTTCATTAAGAGTTTTAAGCTAGACTTGGTGGTACAGGCCTGTAATCCTAGCTAATCAGGAGGCGGAGGCAGAGAATTTCAAGTTCAAGATTGTATGGATCACAAAGTGAATTTAGGGTCTCAAAAATTATAAAAACTAAAAGCAAAAGGGCTGAGAATGTAGTCCAGTGTGAACTACTTGCCTAGAATGTCTGACGTCAGCACTGCAAAACAAACCAAGTCAATTTTGAAAGCAATCATTCTTTGTTGTTAAACTTTCTGGTGATAGTGCTGAGATAGTCTGGACCCATCCTTTATATATAGTGACTTTGCTTGTTTGTTTTGTTTTGTTTTTCAAGACAGGATTTCTCTGTATAACCCTGGGTGTCCTGGAACTCACTTTGTAGACCAGGCTGGCCTCGAACTCGAACAGAAGTCCTCTTGCTTCTGCCTCCTGAGTGCTGGGGTTAAAGGTGTGTGCCACTACTGCCTGGCTTTGTATGTGACTTCTTAATTAAAGTCTATTTTCTAGAGGACTGCTTTTCTTTTTCTCTAGAGTCTGAGGTTTCCTAATGTTTGTCTGGACATGGATCTATTTCCATTTGTAGTAGAGATCTGGTGTACAAAGTGAGTTCCAGGATAGACAGGGCTGCACATAGAAACCTTGTCTTTAAAAACAAAAACAAAACGAAAGAAGGAAGGAAGGAAAAAAAGAAAGAAAGAAGGAAAGAAAGAAAAGGTCCTAACAAAGCGTTATGGGACAGAGTATGTTTGTTTTGTGTTTTACTGCTGGGCATGTTTACATGNTGACCTTAAGAGTGGTTTGTTTCCCCAGACTCCATTGGAGAAAACTAATATTTTATTTGTGAGTGGTTATCAACTGGGGATAGTGTCCGGGACTGGGGATTGTNCACTTCCCCTCTCAGCACTGGGACCTCATCTGGCCCAGACCCATGCAGGCCCTATGCATGCTGCCACAGTCTTTGTGAGTTCTTATGTGTGTTGGTCCTGCTGTGTTTAGAGGGCCTTGTCTCCTTGATGTCCTCCATCCCTTGTGGCTCTTACAATCTTTGTTTCCTTTTCAGCAGAGTTCCCTGAGCCCTGAGGGGAAGGATTTGATGGAGACATCCTATTTAGGACTGAGTGTTCAAAGGTCTCTCAATCTCTGCACATTGTCCATTTGTGGGTCTCTGTGTCAGTTCCCATCTACTACAGGAGAAAGCCTCTCTGATGATAGCTGAGCAAGGCACAGAATATTGTTAGGAGTTATTTTATTGCTATGTTCCTTTAGCAGAACAGTATTTGATTTTCCCCTAGGCCCCTGGGCTATCTAGTCTCTGGTTCTTGGCCACCCAAGCATGTTGGGGATAAGTTCCATCTCATGGAGTGGGCCTTAAATCCAATCAGATATTGGTTGGTTACCCCCACAAACTTTGTGCCACTATTGCACTAGCAGAGCTAGTCAACTTTAAATCCCTCCTTAGGTAATTTTGGAGTCCTCAGCACCAAAGTCTGTGAGAATTTTCTCTTTTGCAGTTTTGATTCCCTAGGAGAGTCCTCTGGTCTTCTGCCTAGGAGCTAAAAGCACCTAGCTGCCAGTTAAATATAAAACAATTCCACTAGGGCCAGGAGGGGCAGTTACCGCTAGGCGGGAAGAAACCAAGGAGGATGAACATATAGAGCAGTTGCTGCACTTGAGCCTCCCTAAGAAGGACTAGTGGGGAAACCAGTGGCTTCTCAGGCACTTGTGCAACCTGTGCTCCATGACTTCAAACAGTAGAGTCCAGAATTGGAAGGTTCCTTGCTCACTGACATGATTTAGCTACTACTTGATTTAAAAAATCAAGTTATTCAATAACAGGGTAGTTTAGTCTATTTTTAAAAATTCTTTCAGTAATAGAAAAAGAACTTACAGCCCAGATGTCCTAATTTTTGTCAAACAGCCTATAGAATCTTTAGAATAAATAAAAATGTAAAATTATTACATTTATTTGTGTGTGTGTGCACACGTGTGTGTGCATGTGCATGCATGGCCCTTATATGGAGGTCAGAGGTCAACTTGTAGGAGTTGGTTCTCTCATTTCCCAGGGATTGTCTCAGGTTGAGGCTTTGTGACGAGCACCTTTACCCACGGAGCCGTTTTCCCACTCAGTTAATAATTTTTTAAAGGCAGTGACTTAAGGTTTTTTTATTTATGGGGTAGGGATGTAGCTTAGTGGTGGAGCACTTACAGTAATTATATGCAGGGTCTGGCATTTGATAAGTAAATATTTAAAAATCAATTGCAAAGGGAACGCTTCTGGTAAATATTGGTCAATTTTTGTTATTTTATTCAATCCAAGGTTAAAATATTTTCTATACTTATGTTGTTTTGAAGAATGGTTTATATAAAAATGCATGTGTTAGATGGTATTTAGAGTCTAATTTGAAATATCTCATTTTTTGCTACAAAAAGTTTGAAAAATCCATACGTATTTCTTGTTTGTTGATCNGAAGCTGTGCTTTATAAGCCATTTTAACTACTGATATTATCCTGTGTTTTTGTGAAGCATGAAATAGTTCATCTTTTTGGCTCATTGTTATGCCACTAGGTAGAGATGAATTTTCACTTTGTATTTTGTTGTTCTAGTTCAGTGAGTTTGGTATGAAAATAAATAATGCTGTAATGGGAAGATATGGCCTTATGATTTCACAGTGCAAATGTGGGTAAAGAAGTCTAGAGTTGTTCCCATCAAAACACCTGACAGATTGAGGCCCTCTGATAGGCACTTAACTTCCCAATGCCCGTGTGTCCTCAGCTGCAAAATAGGTCAAGAAAATGGACTCATCACTAAAGTAAATAAAAAATGATGTTTTCTGCATGCATTGATACTTAAGCATTGGCATTTTAGAAAATACAGTGTTTCTATATTTGTTGAGTCAGCTCCATATTACAGGGCTCCTGGAACATCCGAGGACCCCATGACAGCCTTAGAGAGGGGACCTTTGGTAGCAGGAAGGCTACTTCCGTCATATCGGCCAGCACACTATTCACATAAACAGTACTTGTTAGTGAGCTTGGGACTTTGCACAANAGATTTTGTTACCTTTGCTCTAAATGCTGTGCGGGTTACTTTAGAGCATGTGGGCCCTCCTCATAGATGAAACCGNCTAGATGATCACTTGCTTCACTCACATTTACAAGAATAGGACAGCTGTGTTTTATTTATTTGTTTATTTTTGTTGTTGTTGTTTTGCTTTGGATTCAGGGTCTCATATATTCCAAATTGGCCTCAAACTCTTGTATGCCTGAGGATGACCTTGTCTCCTGTTCTCAAACCTCTACCTCCCGGTGCTGGGATTACAGCCGTGAGCCATCATGGCTGCCCTAGGCTGTGCTGTGAGCTATCCCAGGCTTCAGTCACTGCAGGCAAATGCTGACAACTGAGCTGGTACCTCCCACTCCTAGGCTTTGTCTTTTGAAGAGTAGGGCCACACAGTTTGGATATGTGTTAGCCTGTCTCCTCATGCAATCCAAAGACACTTATGGGGAATTAATGTATATATGTGTGTGGCAGTGGGGTCAGATCAACACTGGGGTCAGATCACTCCAGTACATACACCCTGTCCTCTAGGGCAAGTGACAAGGTATTCAATATACCTCGAATCTTTTTTTTTTTTTTTTTTTCGAGATAGGGTTTCTCTGTGTAACAGTCCTGGCTGTCCTGGAATTTGCTTTGCAGACCAGGCTGGCTTCAAACTCACAGAGATCCGCCTGCCTCTGCCTCCCGAGTGCTGGGATTAACGTCGTGCTCCATACAGCCTGGCTTATACCTAGCATCTTAGTGCCTTATATTATTAGTTGCCACGTTTCACATGGCATTTTATAGACAGGAGGCAGGGTGCTGAGAATATAGCCCAGTAGTAGAGCGCTTGCCTAGCATTTGTGAGGCTCTAGGTTCAGTATCCAGCACCATAAAAACAAAACAACCAACATATAGGAGGCAAGGCCAAACTTCTGAAGAAACAGGTTCATATGGTTAGTGAGATGAGCCTATGCCTGGAGTTTCTGCCTGGAGTCTTTTAAGAAACAGTATCACTGCACCGCATCAAAGCAGAGGGTCTACACTATGGGTAATGTCGTCGTCTGTACCACATCAAAGCAGAGGGTCTACACTATGGGTAATGTCGTTGTCTTCAACTCTTGGGGTTCCAAAGCGGTCATATCCAAACTGTCACACAGCTCCACCAGGTAGACATTATTGTTCTTCTTGTCATAAATGACAAGTAGAATCTAGAAGGGCTTGTTTTATTTTGCAGTGCTAGGGGCTGCACCCATGGCCTTGCAATATGCCAGGCAAGCACTTTGCCACTGGACTGCATCCCTTGATTAGAGGATTGATTTTTGTTTCGTATTGGTTTTTTTTTTGAGACAAACTTTCTCTGTTAGCCCAGGTGGGCCTGGAACTCACTTTGTAGACCAGGCTGGCCTTGAAATTAGCGCTCCCCCTGCCTCTGCCTCCCAAGTGCTGGATTAAAGGTGTGTGCCACCACACCCTGCTTTGAGAATAGATTTTTAGTAAGACTATGTTCATCCTTGGTCAAACATGGTAAATATATTGTTTGTTTATTTATTTGAATGTACTAAAAGTTGAACAAACACTCTATAGATAATTGAGCTACATCTATAGCCCTGGTTATGATTTAATGAAAAAGGCAGTGTCTGCTTTTAAAAAGACCCTAACCAATATAGGAAGAAGCCAGTGGACACTCCCAATATGAGGCTCTTGAATTGATTTCACTCTATCTTGATAACAGTTGAGCTTTTTCCTGAAAAGTATAATACATCTCAATTGTCCTTTTTTTTCTAAAGAAGTTGCATTTTCTTTTTTATTAAATTAATTTTAAAAATTTATGTGTACGTCTGTTTTNTCTGTAATGTATGTGTACTACATGCATGCAGTGTCCTTAGAGGTCAGAAGAAGTTTTAAGTTACAATTACAGATGGTTGTGAGCTGCTATGTGGGTGCTGGGAACTAGACTGAGTCCTCTGTAAGAGCGGCAAGTTCTGTTACCCACTGAGCCATCTCTCCAGCCCTGTCCTGTCTTTTCTATATTATCTTTGTAAAATAACTCTTCTGAAATGTGAATAAGTTTTGCAAATTGCCGGTTGGTACANGTTGGCATTTGTGCTTGAGTAGTAATTCAACTCCTTTGGATAAAAATATGCCATAGGTATTTACCATATATGAACAAGCCTTCTGTGTGTCTGCTAGAGGTTCTGAACCATTAGCCTGAAGACCTTCAATTTTAGCAGTTCATTGTCCNGAGGACTGGTAGCAGAGCTCTGTTTGAAGCTTATGTTCTCTCCCGTTCTTCTTTGGTTCCTTCCCAACGCTGAGGGCTGAAGGCAGGGCCTTGAGAACACTGGGTAAGTGTTCTACCAGTGAGTTCTATTTCCTCCCCCTCTTTTTTCTCTTTCTAAATCTGGCTAGCCATCTTTGTGTTCAGTGACATGCTCCCAATTAATATGTTTGCATCCAGATTCCCTTTTTTTCCTGTGTGTGTTGTCCACATGTATGAGGACACACGTGTGTGTGCAGGTGCATGCACATGGAAGCTAGAGGCTAGCCCTGGTGTCTTCCTTGGTTGCTTTNCTCCTCATATATTGAGGTCAGTCTCTCACTTGAACACAGAACTTGCCTGTTGGCTAGTCTAGCTATTATGTGGGCTCTGGGGATCTGAACTCTGGTCCTCATGCTTGCTGGGCCATTGCTTTATCCATTGAGCCATCTCCCCCTTCACCCCA
>LZPO01017381.1:184558-199004 GCA_001675575.1 Neotoma lepida | reverse complement strand
AGCTGGTGCAGGCTGGTGTACCATGCACTGACAAAGCTGGTGCAGGCTGATATACCATGCACTCATAAAGCTTGCACCAGTGCTTAACACATGAGGTGTGGACTTGTCTGGAGTACCCAAGATGGCTCTGAGTGTGTAACCCTGACTACATCCAATAAATAGAGTGAGTGCTTCCCAGGATCTTGATAGCCAAGAGACCTCTCATTCTCTCGGTTCAAGGATCATACACAGAAGGTGGCAAGGAAGATGCCTTAGCATCGGTCCCTGGTCCCACCTAGAGTGTTAAGAGTTCAGATGGATATTGCACTCTGTACCCTGTCTCCAGGGCACCCCCTGGTTAGTAGTCTTTGGTTGGTTTTTAGAGATGTAATTTGTTTTCAGCACCATTTGCCTCCAGGTCACCAAAGAGTACAACACAGACCCCAAAGAAAGTTGTGCTCTAGTCCTTGGTTTGCCAAGGGAGCAGTGTTGCCGCTGTGCCAGGGGCCAGATGCAGAGCCTGGTTCAAGCTTGGTAAGGCTTGTACCTTTGAGCTATACCATGCTGAACACTTTCCTTTATACTATGGGTAGGCATTTTACCTCTTAACTCCTTGCCCAACCTCTGATTTAAACCACAATGTTATTTTTTCAGGCAAGAAGAGCACTGGGCTCTGTGCAGAAATTTTGCNTTTTTTTAGGACTTCTGGGTCCTCTGGCTTCCTCTGGGTACACTGTCCCCCGTGGCCCTGCCTGCCTGTGGAGAGCTAGCCATGTTCTCACATTTCTAAGCAGAGGAAGCTGCATGAGTCTGCGAGCCTGGAGATCACACTCTGATCCCACTTTGCTTGTGACTCATTTGGGGGCTCTGCTCCGCACCCTGGAAGTCAGAGAGCCCAGCCTGGGCCTTCTCCTTTGCAGGTACCAATGTTCACATGCTGGGTGCCTAAGAGAGACAAAAGGATTGTCTGNGATGGCAGGATGATTGGGTTGTCAAGGACAGGCCTATTTCCTGTGGACCAGAATGTTTTTGGCTTTTTCTTTCCTTTCTGTCTTTCTCCTTTCCTTTCTTTTTCTAACTCTTCCACATAAGAAAACACCTTTTATACAGACGTTTCCTTGGAGATTATCATCATGCTCCAGTGTAGACAAAACAGCCTCCTGGTTATGTCCACTCAGACTCAGGCTGTCTCCGGTATTTCTAAAAGTGCTGCTGCCCGTCGCTTGCTTCCGAAGCCCCCTGGGGATGAGTGTTTTTTAGAAAGTAACTATGTAGCCAAAGATGATCATAGATCCTCAGAACAGTCTCTGGAGGTGTGGCCCCNAAATCTTCTTGTGTAATGGATACTGGAATTTGGGGGAGAGGCTTAGGTACACTTAAATGCCAGAACCTTTACCCTGGGAAGTATGACATGGTGCAGAGATGGGCTTTGGGGTTGGACGTTGCCCTTACAGAGCGTGTAACTGGCACGGACACTGATCCTGCTGAGCTTCAGCATCTTCACGTGGGAAGTGGAAAGAATTACTATATAGGGCTGGTGTGATGATAGATAGTATAAAGCTATAATGGATGGAGGCAGTTGTTATTTATAGAAAACCAGCTAGGCAGGCAGGCAGGGGGCAGGGTGGAGATGGAGACCTGCCGCCTGGGTACAGACAGCCAGAGTGTGGGAAAGTAGGGAGCTGAAAAAAATTCATCTGTGGGATGAGGGTGGTGCTGATGGAGAGATACCAAGAGGTTTGCTGTCACCACACTATGAATGATCAGCTGTTATGTTAAGGACTTGAAAGTAGGAGGGTTTAGGAGGCTCACCCCCCTCTCTCCCTTCCTTCTCCCTTCTTTCCTCATTCCCTCCCCCCTCTCTCCTGCCCTCCATTTTTGAATTGCTATCAATCATAGCCCATTTCTAACAGCATGAGTCATTCACCTGATCTAGTGAGAAAAGACATGCATTTAGGGCTGGGGCTGGGGGTAGCTCAGTTGGTGGAGTGCTTACCTGGCATGCAAAGTCCTGGATTCNATCCCTAGCACTGCATAAGCCAGGCATGGTGGAACATGCTTCCAATCCCAGTACTTGGGGCNGGGAGTGCTGGAAGATCAAGAGTTCATGGACATCTTTGGCTATATAGTAAGTTCTTGTCCAGCCTGAGATGCATGAGACCNTCCTAACTCAAGAGGAAAAAAAAGTACATAAAGTCAGGACATTATATGATTGTCTGCTCCAAATATCAAATCTGTATTGTTGTTTATTAGGTTTTCAACTAGTAAGAAATCTTGAAAAGATTTATTGCTATTTGTGAAATTTAAATATGGAATTTAATAAATTTATTTAATAAATTTATAAAGCTATCATGTAGCTTTAAAGCATGCTGAAGTTTGTTCTTGTGTTCCTAATGCTTAGGATTTAAATGTCTTGCTAGCTGTCATAGCTGTNTTCCAGGTTTGGTTACCGCTCAGGGCATGATGCTTACTTGGGCAAAGTTGTCAATGATCGTGGAGGTCAATCTGTGTCTGATAGTCTTCTTGATCCAAGACTTTATAATTTCTTTAACGACTTATCAAATCTGACTATACTATTATTGTTCAACCTTGTGTCATGATTGGCAAAGAGCTCGCAGAAGTAGATTTCTTAGCTTTGACCTCCTGGGCCGCCCTTGCAGCACACAGCACCACTTTCCTGAAGCTGACTTGTGCTTATGGTATGTATCAGTTTTGCCTTCCATTCAAGGTTACTTTGTGAGAGTCTTAAGCGGATTACAAATTTATGCAGGTTCTTTTCATTAAAACTAGGCAACATCTGTAAATTCTCCACTTACCTGGACACCCGCAAATTTAATAGTCACATGTCAGTAAGCAAAGTAAAGGATGAATAGGCATGTAGCCCTCACGTAGCTCCAGTAGAAGATCTGCCTCCCTTCTCTGAATGTGCAGCTCTCACCCATAGACCCAGTGAAAATGTCAGTGAGACCTGATTCTNACATAAAAGGTCTATAAATGGAAACAGAGCCCAGTGCTGCCTTGTGTTCCCCTGCAGGTTGGCACATGTCACTATTTTAGACTTCCTGGGGGAATAGGTCTTTAGGAGAAACAATGTAAAGTTTAAACTGCTCTCTAAAGTCTACAGTATTAACACTTGGCTTTATCTCTTCTGAAACTTTCTCCCAAGCATGTGTATGTCTCTAACATCTTCACAATATCCCTGTGGACCTGTAGCGTTTTTGACAGACATTCAGAAAGCAAGGTGGCCTTGCAGAAGCAAAGAGGGACCTGATGGAAGACACGGGAGCAGAGAAAGGGCTGTGCACCGAGCTCCGAGCTTGCAATAGACTAGGAGGGACAGGCCGGGGGCAGACTGGAGCCACGGGACAAAGCAGCAGGGAGCAAGAGCCTAAGAGCCATCATCTGAGTGGAGCTGCCTGTGCAGACTGCTAAGGACAACCTTGCTCCTCAGCATCCGTCACAGGTGATGGACCTCACCTGGGGAAGAGAAATAATAAACACAACTGTTTATTGCAGACTCAAACACAATGTTATTATATAATCTGCTGGAAATTAACACACTGAACAGTCATTCCATGTTAATGGATATGCACCTAAAATGTACTTTTTCTTCTTCTTCTTTGAGACAGGGTCTCCCTGTGTAGCCCAGGCTAGCCTGGAACTTGGGATTCTCCTGCCTCAGCCTGAGAGCGTAGATTCTAAGTATGTACACCATACCCACCCACCACCACCCCCATGCCGCCTTTAAAGTTTAACCCTACCATTACTGGAGCTTTTTAAAAGCCCAGGGCATTATACCGAAGCATCAAGTTGAATTACTCCAGGAGGCACCACATTTCCACCTCACTGACTGCTCAGACAAGGACCTCGCTGATCACTGGGAAATAAGATCCCACAAGGCATAATACTTTCATCAGAATCTGAATTCGAGAGAGACATTTTCTTTCAGAACAGTTGCTACCAGAAGGAGTGCAAATGAGCCCTGTTGCACAGAAATGTCACAAAAACTCGTGCAAGGAAACAGGAAGTGCAGAAATGTGCATGCATGTGAGGCGCAGAGGGTCCTGAAAGATTGAGCGCAGCAAGGGGCCAGCTGGCCATCTGCTCCATCAACAGCTCGCAGCATGGAAAGTCTCCCCGTGGAACCTGTGTGCTCACTCACTGAACATTCACTGAATTCCCACTACAATGGCAGATGCTATGGTAGGCTCCAGGGACACACAGCCTTGTCTTTGAGAGACTGTAGACTTAGGGAGAGGCAGTAGCACAAATACACCAAGCAGTAGTTAGTTGTTCAGCAACATGAACAAAGGGCTTTGGGGTTGGAGCAGCCAGCAGCCAACTTTGCCTGTGGCACAAGGGCTTCACAAGGGAAGTGACAGATGAGCTACTAGTGTTTCCTGTGCTCATGTTGGCAATCCCGATGCCAGTTTTTGGGTAGGAAGGAAATGTTCCAGAAGGAGATGGCTTGAGGCTAAGGCTAAAAGAACTTTCTAGTGTGGTTTAGGGTAAAGAATCGATCTGTCTTTGAGTCCCAGCTGTTCCAGATGTAGGTCATATGCCTTGGAAGTTAGGAGTTACCTTCTCATGGGACTCAGCAAGAGAGATCAGTCATCAACACAAATCTGTTAAATGAATGTAAACATTTTCTGTATTTGGTAGTTATCTTTCAATTATATGAGGTTGGGTGCAGGTAGAGTATTTCTGGGAATGAATAAGGTTGTTTTCCTAAACTTCATGAACTTAAAGGCATTTGTGTCATTTTTCACTTCATTCATTCATGAGTTCATAATACTTATTTAGTAATACTTTGTGCTAACAACTGTTCTGGTAAACAATGTCCTTGCCCTTAGGGAACTTAAATTCTGGGCAGGAGTCAGATAATATGAAAATCAATATATGTCATATGAGAACAAATAATATAGAAAAAATAAAGCAAGAGGTAAGAGAGTGAAAAAGTATTGTTATAGCGAGAATGAGATCAGAAATCCTATCTAAGGAGTTGAGCAGTGACCTTAAGGGAATGAAGGTGTGTTGGGAAAGAACATTCTCTGTGGAGATGGCATCAAGAGCNTGAAGGAACAGCATAGAGGCCATCTGGCCACCCTAGTAGAAAGAGAAATAACAGGTGAAGATGGGGAGATAGGCAGAGACCAGAGCACAGCAGGTAATCAGGGAAAGAACTTGGTATGTGCAATATGTGAAGAGAAACCATTGGATAGTACTGAGCCAGCTCTTGAGCCAACACAAGCAAGATGGTGTCATAATATTGGTGGGTGTGATGAGAAGTGACAGGATTTGCAATTCACTTGGAAGGTAAAATAAAGGCATTCCCTGATGTGTTGCACCTTAATGGAGAAAAAGGAGATGAAGGATGGCTGCAGTATTGGCAGAGCAGCTAAGGGTTTGGGGAAATTGAAGGGTGTGGTTTGGGTGAGTTAATATGGAGAGGCTAACTGAATCCCCAGGCTGGTGAAAAGCCAGTGTGCAGATGACACCCTGGGGCAAGGGCCAGGACATGGTGATCCAAGAAGAACTTGGAGGCAGCATAAGTTATAGACAGAGAAGGAGAGCTCAGTACAAGAGATACACAGTGGACATATTGACAGGGTAACCCCGGGCCTGCTGGGTCGTACTCCCTGGGCCCTACTGTGTCCCACTCCCTGGGCCCTACTGTGTCCCACTCCCTGGGCCCTACTGTGTCCCACTCCCTAGGCCCTACTGTGTCCCACTCCCTAGGCCCTACTGTGTCCCACTTCCAGGCCCACCCAGCACCTCCATCACCTACTCTTTCTTTTCAGCAGTCTTGATTTCCCAAGTCAAACTGGACTCACCTGGGTGAGAAAACACTGCAGTCATGGTTCTTAAGCTTATGGTAAGAGCACAGTTGAGAAAGGTGTGGAAGCCAATCCACGGAGAAAAGGAACTCTCGCTCCACTTCCCACCCCCAGCCCCTTGTCTTGCAACCAACCATGGCTTCTGGTTTTCTTCTGGGTCCTGGGTCAGAGTGGCAGCCGCTCTGAAATGAGACATAAGCCTCCTTCCAAGGCCTTCCCACCTCTAGCCCAGGGACCCCACCTGTCTCCGAAGACACACTTCAGCTTCTGTTTGTAGGAACAGAGGTGTGGTGATTATATTGTGTCCCCCAAAATATTGTGTACCCTCATAAAACTTACTTGGGGTCAGAGAACAGAACAGCCACTAGATTAAACATAGAGGTTAGGCAGTGGTAGCACACGCCTTTAATCCTAGCATTCCAGAGGCAGAGATCCATCCAGATCTCTGAGTTCAAGGCCACATTGGAAACAGCCAGGCATGGTGGCACACACCTTTAATTCCAGCACCTGAGATCTCATGTCTTTGCTTGAGAAAGACACATGCCTTTAATCCCAGGAAGTAATGGCAGGAAGCAGAAAGGTATATAAGGTGTGAGAACCAGAAACTAGAGGGCCTCTTAAGCTTTCAGATTTTGAGCAGCAGTTGAGCTGAGATTCATTTGGGTGAGGACTCAGAAGCCTGCAGTCTGAGGAAACAAGATCAGCTGAGGAGTTGACAAGGTGAGGTTGGCTGTGGCTTGTTCTGTCTCTCTGCTTATTCAGAATTTATGTCAATAGCTGGCACTGAGTTTTTTATTAATAAGACCATTTAAGATTCGTCTTACACAGAGGTGGTTGAAAACTGTGCATTCTTCTGTGTTTGCCAGGGAAGCCTCAGTTTTTCAGGATTCAAAACACAGTTTACCCTCAAGAATGGGCAGTGAGGAGAGGTAAAGGAGAGAATTACTCCCACCCACCAACAGAAGTAAGACTAGAACACTAAGAATAACTATAAACTGTCCTGTCAGAGAATATCTCCTCTTTTAAAAGCTAAAATGTACAGGATGTTATAAAATGTTTTATTATGCTGAATTGGTAGACAGTAGTGCAATGGATCTCCATAGAACATCACCTTCCAATGACNATCAACTCAANGCCAACCCTGTCTCCATTTTAGTAATGTCACCCTTAATTATTTTGAAACAAATATAAGACATTTAATTCTGCCCATAAGTTTTTCACTAGGTATATTTAAAAGCCCAACACATTTTAAATATAGTAAATCTTTAAAAATTACCATAACCGGGGCTGGAGAGATGGCTCAGAGGTTAAGAGCACTGGCTGCTCTTCCAGAGGTCCTGAGTTCGATTTCTAGCAGCCACATAGTGGCTCACAACCATCTGTAATGAGATCTGGTGCCCTCTTCTGGCATCCAAGCATATATGCAGGCAGAACACTATACATAATAAATAAATCTTTAAAAAAATTACCATAGCCACTGAAATCAGTTACTTTTCTCATTGACGACATACTGGACAAAAAGTAACTTAAGGGAGGTAAGATTTGTTCTGGCTCATTGTTTGAGATGACACAGTCCATCATGACTGGGAAGGCTGGCTCCAGGCAGCTCTGTGGCAGTGAGAATAAATGTGAGGTAACTTTCTTGCATCTCAGTGGATCAGGAAGCAGACAGACTGAGGCAGGAATGGGGTGGTCTCTAACCCATAAGCCCCACTATCAAGCAACCTACTTCCTCCAGCAAGGTATCTTTCCTGAAGGTTTCACAATCTCCCAAAAACAATGCCACCAGCAGGGAACCAAGTGTTCACACACATTAGCCTGTGGAGAACATTTCACATTCAAGCCATAGTGACCACAATACTGTGATCACTCTTAATAATTGTTTAATGTTATCAGATAGCCCGCTAGTGTTGACACGGTCATTTTCCCCACTAATGTAGAGAATATATGTGAGAATATGTATATATATATATATATACACACACCTATATATATACATGTAGAGAATATATGTGAGAATATATATGTATATATATATACACACACACCTATATACATATACATGTAGAGAATATATGTGAGAATATATATGTATATATATACACACACACCTATATACATGTATATATATAGAGAATATATACATATATACATATATATGTATAAAATGTTTGGTTAACATTTTTTAAGCCTCCTTTAATGCATAGTTTTCATTTCCGGTTTCTTTTTCTCCTTTGGAATTTTTTGAAGACTCTAAGACGTTTGTCTTGGCCATTTTCCCATAGCCTGGGTTTTGCTGGTGGCACCCGCATGGCATATTGAACGTCTTCCTTTGTCCTGTCCAGCAGTAAGTTGGCACTTGGCTGAGGCTTGATCTAATTTAAGATGNACTTTTTGTTGGTGCAGGATTACTTCATAATCTTGAGGTAAGCACTGAAATCACTCCCAGTGGTAGTGGAAGTTTTAGTTTTGTTTTAAATTCCNACTTGTTGGCCAAGCAACAACAACAAAAACACAAAACTATGAAGTAAGCCAAGTATGGACTTTAAAAAGGTAGCATGGTGTGGGAGACCTGAGCAAACCCAGATAGGACACTAACAACAGACCAAAGCAAGGATTCCACACAAGTCTAATTGTGAACCAATGAACTTACCAGGGTTGCTTAGAAGAGCATAGACAGCTCGAAGGCAGTGGCTTCACTGGATAGCCTCCCACAGCCTGGCTGAGGACTCTGGACAGCCACATCCCTGGATCTCCATGTAGGAGTCCGGGGCAGTTTCTGCTGGTTAGGTAGGGGAGTCTGCCTCAGCAATTGTTTACGGCTTGTGANGTTGGGGAGGGAGCTTTATGAATTCTGTAAGTTCCAGTTTTTCCANTTGTGAGGTTTTTTATTTCCTGGTCTTACCCTCTTCCCTCCAGGAGGGAATGTTCATTTCCAGGAAACAGCTATATAGGAAGTAGGGAAGGTACACATGACCCATGGCTGACCAATCAGATTAGTCTCCCAGTAAGGGAAGCAGCGGGAGAGCAGCAGATGGCAAGGCTTGTTTAAGTTGTCCCTGTGCTACAGAGAGGAGCATAAGTGCTCTGCAGTTAAGAGGAGTCTGAATCTGCTGGGCTTGGAATTGCCTGGTACCAGAATGGACCCTTTGCAGAGAGGGNCAGAGGGTGAAGAGTGGCTGCTAAGATGCTGGTTAAAAAGTATGTTAGCTTCCATCATAATGATTAAAACCTGAGGCAAATCAGCCTATCATGAAAAAAAATTTACTTTGGCTTATAGGTCTGGGGGGTCCAGACTATGACTAGCTGGTGCCATTGCTCTGGGGCCTGTGGTGCATCATGTCACAGCAGGAGCATGTGCAGAGCATGACTGATGGAAGGCAGAAGGGAGGCTGGGTCCACTCCACAATCCTATTCAAAGGCAAGACCCCAGTGCCCTGAAGTGCTCCATCACCCCTCAGCTGTGCGGAGCTAGGAACCAAGTGTTTAACAGCCCACAGCTCCTAGGGGATAATTAAGCTTTAAGTTAAAACAAGGTATTCGTAAAAGAAGGCAAATTCTTGCTCTAGATTCTATAATCGTGAGCCCTTGGAGGGATGCTGCACTCAGAGCAGAGTCGAAAGAGTAGAAGAGTCTCAGATTGAACACACAGTGAACAGTAACCAGTCGGCTCACAGTTTCTCTTCTGGGCAAATGGATGCTTCCCTGATGGGTAAGGTGGGGTCGCAGGTGGAAGGCTATGGGTGGAGCACAAACACGCCTAAGTTACTAAGGAATTACCTTTGTAGGGCAGTGATCACCAGTTTAGATGATGAAAACCAGGCTTTTTGCTAAGCTTCAATCCAGAAAGGATAAGTAACAGGACCTGAATGCCTCCATCAGCCGTTAATCTGTGGCTGAGTGCCCTTCATCTAGTCTCTCTTCACCTTCAGCCTCACCTTGCAGGTTATTTTAAAACCAATTCTAGACATTACATCATTTTGTCTGTAGGAGCTTAGATATGTCTTGGCTACGTAAGGAGCGCCTTCCCTTTCNCTAGNAGACTAGAAGCTGCCAAACCCAAGCGAATTCTCCAGTGTCCCCAGTACACACTGTTCCAGGGCCCCCCACAGTCTTCCCAGTGTCCCCTTTCTGTTGCTTTATTCCAATCAGGTCCAAACAAGGTCTGCCACTGCATTTGTGTGTCTTCACTCCAGGACACGTCCTTCTCCTGTGTTGTACTGTTTTTCTCCTAGTCTTTGATGCAGAAGAATTTTCTGCATCTTGGGAATTGTTTGGTTGCACTTTTGTGGTATTAAGATACCGACTATTCCCTGCTTTTATATAGATCAACTTGTATAACTTGAGATTTGATCAATTCAAAGTCAGCTTTATTTTTGTTCCAGTCTTTTCTTTACTAAATCAACTCCAATGATGAATTTNGATTATTTTCCTCCAGGAGGCTCAGTGTGTCTGGACCATTTCTTTGTCACTCTTCAGCCCCAGGTGTGGCAAGCTTGCTCTAATCAANACAAAGTCTCCATCAGCTGTCTCCTTATGCTTTCCAGAATAGGTGTCCAACCTTTTGACATCGAGACACGATGTTGTGATCTACAAATGCATTCGTAGCTAGTGAGCCACANGTTGGGCATGCCAGCTGGCATAGACATTTTATTAGGATCTTCACTGATAGTATTTATTTATTTATTTATCTATCTATTTATTTATTTATTATGTATATAGTGTTCTGTCTGCATGTATGCCTGCATGGCAGAAGAGGGACCAGATCTCATTTCAGATGGTTGTGAGCNACCATGTGGGTGCTGGGAATTGAACTCAGGACCTCTGGAAGAGCAGCCAATGTTCTTAACCTCTGAGCCACCTCTCCAGCCCCCTTCATTGATAGTTTTAAGAAGAGCTTATCATACCCAATGGAATTCTTCAAGTAAAAATAATTTCCCAGTCTCAACTATTTGATTTTGTTGAGACAAGGCTTCTGTATGTACCTCTGGATGGCCTGGAACTCTCTGTGTAGACCAGGCTGGCCTGTGAGCTACCACATCCAATTTTAACTTAAAATAAATGTTTCTTGATTTCTTTTAAAAAATGCATTTTAGTTTGACAGTTGTATGCTGATGTCATCTGTGTGCATCNACACTGACAGCATCCATGTCCCTTATAAATTCCTGTCTGGTCATATGCTGCCGAAGCCACTCTTGGTGACCTCCTTACTCACTGTGTTATGAATCACAGTGTTTGAATTAACAGTTACATGGCTATTTCTGTCACAGCACCTCTGTATTCTTAAAGTGTGGAAGCCAAGTGTTTGCATTTGATTTAATGAGACCTTTGAAAATTGATAAAACNGATTTCAAACCCAGGGGGATACAAGAAATATCCCTTAGGATAACTCGACAGGATACAGTACACCAAGAGTTTATAATTTGGAATGATTCTTCCCTAAACAAGTTAAATAATCACTAATACATATATATTTTGATATTACATGATTTTAATTATATGTAGCATAACTATAATGCATAATTTTTTATATTATATATTTTACTTGTATGTTAAACTATACATTTAAAAATAAAACTGCTCAGCTGGCCGGCGGTGGCACACACTTTTAATCCTAGCACTTGGGAGGCGGAGGCAGGCAGATCTCTGTGAGTTCAAGGCCAGCCTGTCTACAAAGTGAGTTCCAGGACAGCCAGGGCTGTTACACAGAGAAACCCTATCTTGAAACTCCCTCCCCGCCAAAAAAAATTAAAAACAAAAAACAAAAAACAACTGCTCAGCTGGGCATGGTGGTGCAGGCCTTTAATCCCAGCACTCATGAAGCAGAAGCAGGGAAATCTAAGTTCCAGGCCAATCTGGTCTAGAGAATGAGTTCCAGGACAGCCAGGGCTACACAGAGAAACCCTGTCTCCAAGAGCCAAAAACCAAAACCAAAACCTAATAAACAAAAACAAATTAAACTGCCTATACAAATNAGATGTGCTAAACCTGAAATTTCTGTGTCCTTCTACATATATTCAAAACTTGCCATTAGTTAACATTGAATTTGGACTTGCAAGCCAGACAGAAATCTGAGTTTGGTTCCTGCATAACCAGAGCGAATCAGGCAATTTATTTTTGGTCCTGTGTCCTCATTACTTTTCTGTTGTTGTGATAAAACACCCTGACCAAGGCAACTTATAAGAAAGCATTTAATCTGTTTTATGGTTTCAGAGGGTTAGACTGTTACAGCTGAGAGCTCANAGCTTGATCCACACCATGAGGCAGAAGGAGAGCAGTGGGAATGGCAGGAGGAGTCTTTTGAAACCTCAATGCTTTCCCCCAGTTATCCATGTCCTCCAACAAAGCCACACCCCTAATCCTGTCCTAACAGTTCCACTAACTGGGGACCAAGTATTCAAATAGATGAGCTTATGGGGGCCGTTCTCACTCAAACCACTGGTCTTTTTAGTTGTTTTCTTATTGTGAGACAATTTCACTAGATTGGCCTCCCTGCAGGCTGGGATTGCAATTGTGTGTCACTGGCTCAGAATCTTCTTAATCTAGCCATACAATTCATCTGATATATGGAGTAGAAGTATTTCCAAACAGCTGCACTTGAATGCCCAAGAAAGGCTAGTATCTCTCTATATGGCCAACATCCAGGGGCTCCCTGTCCTGCATGCACTAGGCAGTGGTGGGTCAGGGATGAGTGCCATTGCAGACATAGGTGGTGTCTTAGGGTTTTTATTGCTGTGAAGAGACACCATGACCACGGCAGCTCCTATAAAGAAAATATTTAATCAGGGTGGCTTGCTTACAGTTTCAGAGGTTCAGTCCATTAGCATGGTGGGGAGCATGGCAGCGTGCAGGCAGTCATGCTGGAGAGGTAGCTGAGAGTCCTACATCTTGCAGGCAACAGGAAGTCGANTGAAAGTCACACTGAGGAAGCTTGAGCAAAAGAGACCTCAAAGCCCGCCTCCAAGGTGGCACACTTCCTCCAACAAGGCCACACCTCCTATTAGTGCCACTCCCTTTGGGGGCTATTTTCTTTCAAACCACCACAGGTGAAGANCATGGACTCAAAAAGAAGAACTCAGTACAGTCAATGACCATGGATGCCGTGCTGGCGAAGGTGAGCAGGCAGGTAACACAGAAACTTGGCCTCATTCATTCATTCTTTCACAATCCCTGAGGCCCCTAGACCTCCCAGTCACCCCTGAGGATGAGGACCGATGGGGGTTCTTGTCTGCAAGTTGGGCACCAGCTGCCTNCCCACTGCCCTCTGCTGGCTCTCTCCTCAGGGTTTTCAGAATTTTGGGTGTACCACTCCAGGCTTCCNTTTCTGACTCAGGTCCTCAGTGTGGCCTGCCCACCACCAGACCACTGACCNACGTTCTCCCGCCTAGACCCCTCTCCCATCCGGAAAGCCCCCTCCCCCCACTCCAAAGCTACCTTCCTCTGATGCTTCATTTCCTACTGCCTCCCTCTGACTTTCTGGCAGTCATTCCTAGATATGCTGTATATTTGCCTGTATCCATGTGCACATCACTCATAGACCATAGTCTTAATGAGTCCTACCCCATGATTTAAAATCACTTTTCCTTCTTACACTTATCCCCCCTTTATCTACCGTCTCTCCCTTCCCCCACTACTAGCNTTTTCCAACAATATTCCATACTCTAGGGAGAGGGCGTCTCTGAATCCCTCTCTATTTCACAGCCTCTTATAGNCTAATTTTCATCTCGTTGCTCTACTGAGACTGCTGACAAGGTCACCTGTTGAGGACCTTGTCACCCTTCTGTGCTGAAAGCCCTTCTTAGGTCCAGATANCTGTTTTCTGGATTTTCTCCTATCTCTTGGACTGTTGCCTCAGGGTGCCTCTTTACTCATTCCCCTTCAACAGCACTGTCCTCAGGATTCTTTCCTCTTCCAGTGGCCCCACACATCCTATAAACTCATCCACATGCTTGCTCTAAGGACCCAAAGATCTAAACTTTGGAGCCAACGTTCTGCAGCCAAAGGTCTGACTGCTCTCTCACAGATAATACAGTCCTCTTCCTCAGCTTGATCTTGTATAACCCCAGTCAGGTGCACCACCCACCCACGAGCTCCCTCAGTGGTTCTGGGTCCATCTTTCCCCCCATTCCCTCATTTCAAAATGATTCCAGGTTTCATCATCTCCTGCCTTGAAAATTGCCGTGACCATCCTGTCTTCCTCTATGCCCTACCATGTTNAATCCATTATTCATCTGCTTTTAGAAATATTCCCAAGCAGAGATGTGTATGCCATACATCTTAGTATGGATTTTGCCCAAAGCAAATCATGTTGATGAGCTTTTCTTCATTGTGACAAAATGCCAGAAAGAAACAAGTTGAAAAGAAGAGAGGTCTGTTGGTTTATTTGGGCCCATGGCTTCTGAGGTCCAGTCCATGTTCACTTGGCTCCATTGCTTCTGAGCCCACACANNGGGCACCAGACACATCATGGCAGGAAGCACATGGTGGAGCAAAGTGGCTNACATTTTGGCAGTCAGAAGGGAAGAGCCAGGGAAAGAGCTCTTTCAAAGACACACCTCAAGTGACCCTGTTCCTCCAACTAAACCTTATCCCTTACTTACTGCCTGGCAATAGTCCGTTCAATAATGAAC
>LZPO01017381.1:165996-184013 GCA_001675575.1 Neotoma lepida | reverse complement strand
GCTAGCCTCCTCTGGATTCCAGCCTGGATTCCTTAGGATGTGCATCTTGGTGTCTTCACACCTGTGTATTCCTTGCACTAATCTCTCTTAGGTCAGCTGATAATACTGACTGTCCTGGCTAGTTTTATGTCAACTTGACACAAGATATGACCATCAGAGAGGAGGAGCCTCAATTGAGAAAATGCCTCTATAAGATCAAGCTGTAGGCAAGCCTGTAGGGCATTTTCTTAATTAGTGATTGATGNGGAAGGNCCCAGTGTATTGTGGGCCCTGGGCTGGTGGTCCTGGGCTTTATAAGAAGCAGGCTGAGCAACTCGGTAAGCAGCACTCTTCCATGGCCTCTGCATCAGCTCCTACATCCAGATTCCTGCCCCAACTTCCTTCAGTGATGAACAGTGATTTGGAAGTGTAAGCCGAATAAACCCTTTCCTCCCCAAGTTGCTTTGGTCATGGGGTTTCATGACAGCAGTAGAAACCCTAGATAGGACACTATGTGTATTAGGTGCCTCCTACAGAGAATGTCATTCAATGTGATGTAATNCTTATACTTGCACATGAGTTGANTAAATTGTTGTCTCTACCCTACAGATAAGNACACTGAGGCNCTGTGAGGTGAAATAAAAATTAAGTCTGAGATGGGCACAAAGTTAGCTAGTGGCAAGGCCGCATCTTGACTCTCAGGTCTGGCTCCATAGCCTATGGTTCCCATTAAGATTCAATGCCTCATATTATTAATTTCAACACCCCAGCAATGGCCTGTTCTCCCTGCTTCTGAATCCAGTAGGCATCTCCTCCTCTGACTTACATAGAGGGCATTCTTTTTTAAAAACAAGTTTTAATTGATTTTTTTGGAATGTCACATCATGTACCCCAATCCCANTTACTCCCCAGTCCTTCCATGTCTGCCCTCCACCCTTGTAGCCTCACCACCCTCAGAAGAAAAAAGAGAAAAACATTTTGCTCCTCTATCTTTTCTGCCTCTCCATCATGTATTCTTTTGTTGTAGTGGCCTTGGGAGCTTCNCTGTGTAATGCAGTGTAATCTTTTGTCCAAACAGCTTTACTTGGCAAATATTCATTGCAATGAGTTGTTGGTCTTATTCAAGGCTTCTGGCTTCTNGTACCCCATCAATACTGGGCCCTCACCAAAACTACTCTCNGATATCCTGCTGTTGCCCAGAGTCATGGAGATCTGTGGCTTTGGTTCCACGGGACCAGTCCCTTTACANACTCCAGCAGGTCATAGATGATGTAGATGTTGGGGTGGGCCAACTCAAAGCCCTGTATGTGGGCCTGGGNGGTAGCTGAGTTGGTCAGTTTGAGCCGTCACCAGAACCTCACNCCTCNGGTGAGGGTCAGGGCTATCTCTTTCNTACTCACGCCNCTGGGGCCAGCTCTCCTGCACGCATGGTGAGGGGTGGGCCCAGCTCTCCTGTTGAAGTGGCCGTTGAGTCTGTCCAGCTTTCCTGTGACTATGCCACTTGGGCCAGTTCTCCTGGGTTTTGGGCAGCTCTCCGGCTGAGGTGCCAGAGAGGGGCAGGACCAGTTCTCCAGAGCTTTCCCATGGCCCCCAGTGGTAACACAGGTCACCAGACATCAACACAGACCCCAGCTGCAGTAGGACCATGGACCTAGACATAGCCCAGACATGGCACTCTGGCGGCTCAGCCTGGACATCACCATGGCCCTGAGTGGCTGTGCAGGTCACTCAGATCAGTATGGCCCCAGTGAAAGCGTGGCCCTTCGACACCAGTATGGCCTCAGGTGGCGGCTNAGACTCAGGCATCTGCATGGGATGGCATTCCCTTTTATATCTATGCCTTTTGCTTGTTTGTTTCTTGTTTTGTTTTGTCTTATTTTTTTGAGACAGGGTTTCTTTGTGTAACAGCTCTGGCTGTCCTGGAACTCGGCTTTGTAGACCAGGCTGGCTTTGAACTCACTGAGATCCCCCTGCCTCTGCCTCCTGAGTGCTGGGATTAAAAGCATGTGCCACTACTGCCTGATGCCTATGTCTTTTTATAGCTAGTGTATCTGGTAGCATATCCACTTGTTTCATGTAACCTCTCTTTCAAACTGTGAGCCCCGTTTCCCTCACCCTCACTGCCTGGCCATTGTCTCACTTGGAGTAAAGNCTTCATTAACTTCTACAATTAGAATTCAGCAGAATAAATCTAAAATTTTGANTTTGTTTTCATATGGTACACATAAACAGTGAAGGATCAAACTCTTAGGAAAGACAGTNNCAGTTTTGATATTTCTGGGGATATTGGACCAGGTGGGAAAGACACAGGGGACTACTTAGCACCATGGGACATGAGAACACTGAAGAAGTCCTTGTTGCCTGGGAAAACAGGAGAAGGAGGACCATGTCAGTCCTTCACTGAGAGTTGTCTGCAGAAAATGAAGATTAGTAAATTCATACAGGAAAACAGTTTTCCAGGAAACATTGGAAATAGATTGATAATAATAATATCTAACCGTCATTAAGCATTTATATGTGCCAAACAGCATACTGGGCTCTTCGCTCATGTTATCTNATTTAATCCCCACAAACCCCTGTAATTAGNCACAGTTATGATCCCCAGCTTACAGCTGAAAATGCTGACACCCACAAGACTAAGGACGTGGGACTAGGAGGTGATGAAATGCAGATCCCAACTCAGATAGTTCTACCTGACTCCAGGGTCCAAGTGTGCTGTTTGTCACCGTTGGCAGGACAACCACAGGTATACCATGATATCATTCAGGGTGTTTCAGCATCATTCCAGAAGTGAGTTGAGTTTTGCTCTGTTGTGTTTTATTTTTCATTGACCATGGAGAGAGAGCAGTGTGTAAACAGAGCACCTTTTTATGCCACTGTTTGATCTCTGCCCCATGTCTTTCCATGCTTCTGTGCATGAGAGTTCTGCTGTAAAGCTAGCTTCCTAGAGCCTTTCCCATGTGACTGCCCTGTGGAAATCACCACCTACAGCTGAGTGGTGGACCAGCTGCCTCTTCCTGTCATTATTCACCTCAGGCTTGGGGACATCTCCCTCATGAAAGTGGGTGGTGCTTGAACCATCCTGTGTGCTTGTCCTGTGACAAGAGCTGCTTTTATTTCTTCCAGNTGGTGAAAGAGAGATACNATCCATCAACCCATCAATTCCAGTGGTTCATGTGAGCAATGNTGGAGGAAAAGTGTTCCTGAGTCTTCCAGAGCGGCTGTCCACTTGGGAAGTGGTTCTTTGGAGATACCAGAGGGTGTGCANGAGTCGTGAGGTGCAGCTGGGAACCTGCAGGGATGGGTTCATTTTTCTCCACCTCAGCCCTTTGCTGTGACGTGNATGCATCCTCCAATCTCTCAGTAATCTGGTGCATTCATTTGTCCCCTGGTAAGCTCCTTCCCTGAACATGGTACACCAAACTGTGGAGTGGGATCAAGAACTAATCCACTGTGCTTTCCTCCCTCCCCAGGCCTGCTGTCTAGTGAGGGAGAGAGAAGCAGCAATGTGCCAGCACCATCCCTATGGCCAGTGTCAGATTGAGGGATAGCACAGTGCTGTGGGGGAGTGTGCTAGTTACTCTCCGCATTGCTGGGACAAAATGCCTGACAGAAATAAGGGACGAAGGCCTGTCTGGGCACACAGTTTCAGAACATACAGTCCATCATGGTGAGAAGACAGGACAGAGCAGATCAGGGNAACTGATGTGCATGCTAATGCCCTTGATGTAGCAGCTAGATCTTTAGAAGTAGGGGNGTAGACACCCCTCTAGTGATCTACTAATACCTACCGAGGATGCCATATAAAGATTCTACAGCTTCCCAAAGCAGTACCATTATCTGGGAACAAAGTATGCAAACACGAGCTTGGGGTGAAGGTGCGCGGGGGGAGGGGGGGGCTTCATAAGCCAAGGGAACTGGCATGGGAACTGGGCTGTAAAGGACCAGTGGGACCTTCCCGAAGAGCTGCCCTCTGTAGGATTCTGTAGCATGGCTGTAGCGTATTTTATTTACCCAGTCCCCTTTAAGGGACACCGAGGTTTTCAATCTTTCAGAAATTCTGAAGTAAATAGCAGTGGTGGGAGAGGCAGCATCTGTGGGGGGCGCAGCGCCTTAGGAAGCTGGCCCAGGCTTCCTCAGACAGACGCAGAGTTCAAAGTCATAAATCCTCCCTGGCAAGGGGAAAGTGTCCGTGTTTCTTGTTTCTATTTTGTACCATAAATTTAAAAGCCTTTATTTATATTTTCCTGGGGCTCTCAGTCACCTTGAGGATCTGGCTAAAATCTCTCTTTGTCTTGCACTATCTACACAGAGATTAGCGCTGTGGAAGTGGCGGAAGAGCTGGTCTTGCAGAAATGTTTATCAACCAAATGCCTGGGAAGAGCTGTATTGGCTCTTCGGCTGTTGATGGTGGGCTGCACAGTGCCAGGGTGGCTTTTTTCCCTACCTCTCTTCTTGAGGCTAATACTTACAAAGCCAGCAAAGATTTCCTATGACATTCAGAAATATCAATATAAAAGCCTTTAAGCCCTGTAAAGAAAATTCTCTTCTTTATTTTCTCCACTGATATTGAGATAGGCAGGGCTGGACAGTTCTTGCAAAGCCTGTCACTATATCTGGCTTATATGGTAGTTGATAGAAAAATTAAAGTACAACCACCTGGTTGGTTTTCCCTCCGTGTTAGTGATGGAACCAAGTGTTCCGTGCATGCTAAGCATGTGACAGACCACTGAGCTACACCCAACCCCTCCGTTTTAAGTATGTCCCAAGTAGAGAATGATGATCACCAGGCTGGACACAGCTATTCAAACCAAAGTCACAGTCCTGGTACCTGAGAATTACCAATGTTCAAATTAGTTTAGCTATGAGAGGGTCCTGCCCTGACTGTCATGTCTCCTCCACTGCCATTACACTGGCATCTGAAAGACCNTAAAGCAATGAGAGAAAAAGACAAAGGGGAATTAGGATAGGCCATGGCATTTATAAAACATGGCTGAGATTGAAACTGCAGGGCAGCTTCTTCAAGGAACACACCAGTAATAATGTTTGTTTACTGTTGTTTTTGTCTTTTGAGACAGGGTTTCTCTGTGTAGCCCTGGCTGTCCTGGAACTTGCTCTGTAGACCAGGCTGGCCTTGAACTTGTGGAGATCCACTTGTCTCTGTCTCCCGAGTGCTGGGATTAAAGGTGTGCACCACCACAGCCAGCTCTCAGTAATGCTTGTTTTGAGAATTGTTAGAGGTTGAACCTGGGGCCTCATGCATGGGAAGCATGTGCTGGACCCCACCTGTACCCACTTTATGAATGGTCAATGTAGAAGGAGAGAGGGAGAGAGAGGAGGCCAAGAATGGTCTATGTGAGGAGGTGAGGATACCTTAGATCTTTGAAGTTCACCTCTGCAGTATCCTCTGGAGAGCAGTGAGAACCCCAGATACAACCTACTAAGCCTTCAGCAACCAATGAAAACTCTGGAAGCTGCCTCAGGCACCTGCAGCCCAGGGACAAAGATGTAGGCAGAGACCAACTCATGCCTCTGGCTATTACTGGGGGTTCAAGAATTCCAGATTGCAAGAATGATTGGCAACAGAAAAAATCATGGGTAGCTTTAAAATTTATTATAATAAGTACTTATGATTAATAAGCAGAAAGAAAAGTGTGAACCTTTTGCCAAGGCAAAAGCCTTGAAATAGCCATATTTCAGTAAAATAGTATCTTGCTCCTGATCATTGTAATAATGATAACAAATACAAATTTGAGTGTAACCTTCAAGGTTAGCTGACCCTAGATTCCTTTTTCAGAAAGTCATAATAAGAAATTGTGGAGCTTATTTCTTTNCAGCAGTAAAAATATCTAGGCAACAGATTGGATATGTTCAGCCCATAAACCCACAGGTGTCTCACCCATGCCAGTGTCTGCGTAGCTTTTTGTGTATGCTTGTTTTTGCCATGCCGTAGGTGGTATTGGGGGCCTCACTGAGCTGCCCTCAGCCATATTTCATTTTACCACTCACATTTAAAGGAATACTGGCATTATTTTCAGCATTTCAGAAGTTCTAAATTANATTACGTGAGACGTTCAGTCCAGATCTAACCAGAACTCAGCCTTACCCCTTACTTTCTTTGGCCTGGTGCATTTTTGCTTGTCCTTGTGTCCTTGTTTCATTGTGTCTCAAGTATCTGGTTTTGGGTGTGTCTCTGGTGTGACTGAATGTNCATGTCTAGCAACTACTGTCATCTCCACAATACACGTGAAAACACCTGCCCACTTGTGCGATGACAAGCCTTTTGAGCTAACTTCCTAACTGGGATGGAGCCTGATGGTCCAACCTGAGTGGTATGGACTGAAGAGCAGGGTTAGGCTCTGCCCACCCCACCTGTCATTCAACTAGGCCCCTCCCCACCCAAACACTGCCTGTCTTAAAAACCACAGAGAGGGAGGTGTTGGTAGGGATGATGTTAATCCAGGTCAAACTTGAGTTTGTCAAGCACAGACTGCTGCTTCCAAAATATTTAGAGCAGATATAATCCAGAACTAATCTTGTCAATTACATTTTTCTTAAAAATGTATTTATTTTATGTGTACGTGTGTTGTTTATGTGTGTACCATCTGCATTCAGTGCCAGAAAAGGGTGTTGGATTCTGTGAAGCTGGATTCCAACTGGAAGAGCAGCAAGTGCTCTCAACCATAGAACCATCTCTCCAACTCCTATGTTTTTCTTTAGTTTTAAAAAACCGAGTTTTTTATTAGTTAAGACATATTTTTAGCATATTTTCAGGAAGTCTCATGGTACTTTTACAACANGGGAAAGCAACTTACTTGAGGCTCAGGTACTTGAGGCTCAGGTTTAATAAAGACAACTGAGCAAGTCATCAATTGGGGGGTGTCTCATCCCATTCATGTCTGTATAAGAAGGAGAAGTCTGGGCACAACACACATAGAAAGAAGATGGTTTGAAGTGACATAAAAGAAGATAGCCACCTACAAGGCAAGGCGTGAGGCCTCAAACAGCTCCTTCCCTGCCAGACTTCAGAAGGAACCAACCCTGCTGACCTANAGAAGCTGTTGATCTTGGATCTTGACCTTAGATGATCTTGAGCTTCCAACTCTAGAAACACAACAGTGAATAGATGTTCCATAAACCACCTCATCCATGGTACGTTGTTGCTGCGGCCCAAGCAAATGGAGGCAGAATCCGTTCAGAGAGGTGCTGAGGTCACTTGAGGTCATCCCTGCTGCAACACACCTAGAGTCTCAGCTGCTTGGAAAGGCTGAGGCAAGATGTTCCTGGGAACATAGGCGTTGGAGACTAGCCTAGGAAACCAACAGAAGAAAGAATGATCTGACTTACATTGCAGAAGGCTCTGCTTGGCCACTGAATGGGATCTGGACTGCATGAGAAGAGCAGATGGAGCCATCGAGATCCACCTACAGTCACCGTGGTAGCTGGGCCATAGAGATCCACCTACAGTCACCGTGGTAGCTGGGCCATAGAGATCCACCTACAGTCACCGTGGTAGCTGGGCCATAGAGATCCACCTACAGTTACGGGGGTAGCTGGGTGCTGGGAAATGCTCAGATGGAGGGAATGGTTTCAGAGTAGAACCAGTGGGTGTCTTGATGGGCTAGATGTGGTGAAGGCAGGAAAAAGGAACCAAAGATGACCCCTGATGTTGGAACTGTAAGTGGAAAGACAGAAGCNCTGTGGGCGGGGTTGTGAAGACTGCAGGGATGGCTTGCAGGGCTGAACATCAGGAGCTGGGTGGGAGACTCGGTAAGTTCAAGATGCCTATTTAACAACCAGGTACAGATATCAAGTAGAAAGTTGGACATGGTGGGGGGTGCTCAGGGCTGGAGATAGGAACCTGGGGCCACCAACAGATACCTGAAACCATGAGATAGGTAAAGTCACCAAGAGGTGGAGGACAGATGGAAGAGTGGCTGACAGACTAAGCCCTAGTGTCCTTCCTGTCACAGGCAGGAAGCAGTCAAGGATGCAAAGAAAAAGTGATGGGAGGGGGCAGAGAAGCTAGAAGAGGGGTCCTGGGAGTCCAGTGAGGAACAAGTGTCAGGGATGGAAGGATGCCATGGCAAGGAGTGCCAACATCTGGTACCCAGTGCTGGCCCTACCTTGGGCAGCCCAGTAAACGTGAGCCCATTCTTATTTTTATAAATGTCATCGCTGTGAGGAAGGAGGAAGGAGTGTGACAAATAAACGCTAAGCCTTCATGCTTCATCACACAGAGTAAGGAGCCGATTCTCAAACGGTAAATCATGAAACTGCTGCCTAAGCACATACAGCTCAGAAAAGAATCTCCCAAAGTGCCAAGCAGTCGCCCGGAGGAGAGGCAGGGCAGAGGGCGCACAGCCAGGACAGGGGGTTTCAGAAACGAGCCTTTGCTATTATTTGGTTTTTGATCTATCATATATGTAATTCTTTTGTAAAGAAAATTCAAAGGGCACTGAAGGGACTTCTGTGCACTCACCACAGTGGGGGTGATTTACACGGTGTTGCAGAGCCCTGCGTGGTTGTGGGGCTGACAAACACATTGCTGGTCTCCTGTTGAAGACCCCTGCTTTAGTGCGGAGTGTCCAGGGCTTTTGTTGTTCTGCTGTTCGTCACACTGGGGAATAAATCACAAGCCTTTACACGTGGTAGGCAAGCATTTTGTTACTGATCTACATTCCTCCCCACACATCTTTTTACTTTTTAATTTTGAGACTGGGTGTCACTAGGATGCCCAGGCTGTCCATGAACTTGTGCATATCCTGCATGAGCCTAGGGCATCTTATTCTTATTCATTAGGCTCTTTGCTGGCTCAGTGACAGGAGCCCTGCCCTGGGAAGACGAGGAATGACCCAGGCTGTGAGGGAAGAGAGGCTGTGAGGGGAGGAAGTAATTAGATCTGTTTCTTCCAGACTGTTTCTTCCTCTTACCCCCTGCTGCTGGAATTGGGTAGCAAATGAGCTGCCATTGTCCTACCCACCCCCACCACCCCATCATCTCCAAGTACAAGGTCCTCTGTTACCACCCAGGCTCAGAAGAGACCAAGTGACCNTCCTGCATTAGAGAATCAGAATTCCCAGGAGATGAACAGAAATGTGGGTAGAAAATGACTGAAATTACTGGGTATCAGGAGAGATGATGACCTGGACGAGAGAGAAGGTGTTGGGGGAGGACAGGGTAAAAGTGTCTGTGACTCAGTAATGACATGATGCGAAGCTGTTTGCTTATTTTGTTCCGGCTTTCACTCCAAATGAGCAGTTCTGGCTGTCACACGGTGCAGGGCCAAGTATAAATCCAGCATTNATAATGGGGGCCCCCAGGGTGATGGTGGCATGGGAGTCCAGAGCTTCCCTGCTGTGATGACGAGAGACTGGATAGGAAAGCTGAATGGGAGAAGATGAGTGAGAGGAGAGAGGAGAGCCAAACAGTGACAGGGAAGGGGACAGCAGGCACAATGGGTGTGGGGAAGAGGACCTGGCCAGGTCAATTTTGGCCTTATTTTGTGAGGTGATGTCATGGGCCAACATGTTGGCATCCCACAGCTTCCAAAGGAGATACCCATGTGCTTGGTACCTTAAGAGTAAAAGAACTTCCTTTCTCACAGTCTGGATCCAGAAATTCAAGCCTCAGGTGTCAGCAGCGCCATGATGCTTCTGGAGTCTAGGGAGGAGCTCTCCTACCCCTCCCCACTCTTTCCAGTTCCTGTGGCTCCAGGCTCCAGGCATTCCTTGGCGTGTGCCAGAGTGCACTGACCCACTCGGGTGTTCTCTCATAGCTTTCCTCTCTGGCTGTTTTCTGTTTCCCTTCCTCTGGAGGAGGGAGGATGAGTACCCAAATCCCCTTTCCGTTTGGGCAATAGAGATATCGGTGTTTCACCAGTTCATTGATACCTGAGCCTCAGTGAGGGCCAAAGACTCCCAGCCCATTAAAACCTAGGAAGTGATGGGATGTCAGAGCATGTGGAAGAACCTACTAGAAGTGGGGCATCACATGGACTGATACACTAACTCAACTTTCCACAGGACAGTCAACTATCTGGCTCAGGCCCTGGATTTTGGGNAAATCCTCACTTCCTTACTTCTCCTGCTCTCTCATCCCTCATCTGGCCTGCCAAATTGTACCTATACATGACCAGCCACCGTGGTTGAACCACAAAGACAGTATGTTATGTGAAATAAGCCAGTCGCAGAGTGACAGATACTTTATGAGTCCACTTCCCTGAAGTGACTATAGAAAAGCCTGCCTGGGATCTGTGGAGCAAAGAAAAAGGTGGGCAGAGAGAAGTGTTTTTTTGTGATCTGGAATTTGAGTCTGTCTTAGTTACTTTTCTGTTGCTGTGATAAAAATACCCTGACTAGAAGGAAGGGTTTATTTTGTCTCACAGCTCAAGATACCTCCCATCATGGCAGGGAGGTAAAGCCAGTGGGAGCTTGAAGGAGCTGGTCAAACCACACCCCTAGTCAGGAAGAAGAGAGAAATGAATGCATGCTCAGCTGGATTTCTACACAGTCCAGGATTCTGGCTATGGANGGCTGCCACCCACAGNGGGNNGGCCTTCTTACTTCAACTAATGCAATCAAGACAATCTCCCACAGAAATATCTCCCCAGCGATCCTTCTTCCAGGCGAGTCTAAATTCTGTCCACTTGAGAATTAGCACTAAACACCCCAGAACTGCCTCAGGCCTGTGTTAGAACTGAGGCTTAGGTGTTCTGGTTCTGCTCTGAATCTATGCAGCTGCATTCATCTCAGCTGAGATCCCCTAAAATTCACTACAGAGACGCCTTACCAAACTAAGTCTCACTAGCTTTCAGTGAAGTCTTGTAGCTGCCTGAAGGTGAGACTATGGCAAGGTACCCAGGACACTGGGCATGGCTCCTTGCTGCAGGACCCCGGTATTTATTGCTCCTCCATCTTCTGAACACNTGGGGGGCATTGTCCTCTTCTCCTCCTTCTCCTCCCTCATCCCCCTTCTTCCCACCTCCTCCTCCCTCTTCTGCTTCCTTCTCTCTTCTCAGTATATGTTCACTGTTCTGTGCAGGCAGTGAGCTTGGACATGGGAGAACACAACTGAGTGGGGGCCGAGGGGATTTCTTCCCATGCCCTCTTCAGCTGTTCTTGAGCTCAGTAGCAGGACCGAGGAGGCATTTCGCATTGACTCNGTGACATCTCACCCTGTTGCCTGTGGTTTCCTGGAGACGTGGTTGCCTGGCAAGCACACAGCAGGACCATGATTCTCCTGGGACTCGGTTTCTTCATCCTCAATGTGGGAATGAGACTGTTTCCTCCCTCACAGGTGGCTGCAAGGAATTATAAACCAATAAAGTGATTGCCTAGCATATGGCTGAATGTCAAGGGTAATATAAATGCTTAATTTCCTTTATTTAATAGTAGTTCAGTGGCCACATGATGTTGCTGTGGAAACCATAACTCCTGAATTTCCTGACACTTATCTATGCTGTTGTTTTAAAATGGAATTTTACATTTAAATCCTGTGAATTTTTTTTCCTCGAGACAGACTCTAGCTACATAGTCTTGGATGGCCTGGAACTGGCTATGGAGACCAGGCTGGCTTTGAGTTTGAAGAGATCTATCTGCCTCTGCCACCCAAGTGCTAGGATTAAAAGCAGGCCCTACCATGCCTAGCTTCTTTTGAACTTTTAATATTGGAAAAGTAGTAAGAAGGATTAGAACTTNATTCACCTCTGCCTTCTCAGAGAAACTGCATGATGGGCCAGCACACACATTGCTTGTTGTGCATACACACACACACTCACATGCATTCACACACATACACGCACATGCACAATCCAAATAAGTAAGTGTGAAAAGAAAGAAAGAAACTGGTAAGAATTACCAGTGTTCGCTCACCCAGAAGCACCATTATTCTCTTTTTTTTCCCCAACTGGATGTCTCTCATTCATCCATGCATACATACAGCAACCACTGACTATTTCTATCTATTTATTCCTTCCTCCCTCCCTTGCTCCATCCATCCATCCATCCATCCATCCATCCATCCATCCATCCATCCATCATCCATCCAACTACCTACCCCTACACACAGAGTTTTAATTCACGGGTTGAGTGGGCCCCACAAGAGTTGGTCAGTACTGTTGATTTTCCAGTCCAGAGTTTGAATAAAGCAGACTTGGTGGTGGTGGAGCTGTCATGGCAGATTGAGATATGACAGCAGATCTGTGTGACTCTGAGATAAGTGGCATGTGACAATAGGTGCATTTGCTGTAGTGATAGGTACCACAGGTCCCTCCTGCTGGTTCCTGGCTCAGGGAGCACACAACAAAGGATATGGGCAACAACAACACTCTGTAGAAACACTGGCCTTGGTCCTAAGCCTTACTTGAGCAATTCCTGGGCTCCAATACTCCCTACATGTCCCTCTAGGTCCCTAGCAGGTCCTCAGGTGGCTCCCTCCTCATTCCCCATGGCCCTGGAAGCTATCTACTGCCTGTTTGCATATCCTCCTTCTTCATGTCCTTAGGAGCCATCTCTTGCCTGCTTGCATGTATCTCTCTGTCCAGCACCCTATGGCTGGCTCTCCTGGTTCCCATTTCCACTGATCTCCCTCTCTTGTGCCCGCTGAGACTCATGTGGCCAAGCTGGAGACAGCTGCCCCTCTTCCCCCAACCTCCTGGCCTCAATGAGCTTCCTCTGCAACTCCTTATAGAAATCACAACTTCTAATTAATCACACATTCTCAGTTTTTTTTTTAAAGGACTTTTCTATTCTTAACAGAGGCCAGCCAGTATCTTGACACCCTTCTCAGAGCTCGAGTTCAGACTCCCAGGATCCCCATGAAGATAACATCCCTGGGACTGGAGCTGGACACTCTGAAGTTCCTGGCCACACAGGTCGGCTCGACACTCTTGCTTCAGAGAAACAAGCAGCTGGATTTTTATCTTTTCTAATGAAACACACCACCTCCTCCCCCTGACATTTCTGTTTCTCTTAGTTGTTTTAAGTATCTGGAAATCATCCTGGCTCCTCCAGGCCCCTCCATTCATGTCTTTCATGTGATGGAGTGCAGATAGCTCTTAACTTGTCCCTTCTTCCTATTTCTTCTTTTCCTTCTCCCATCTCATTAAAAACAACAGCACAANAAAAGCAAACAAACAAAACCCCCCAGCTTTCTTAGGCTATGTTTACATGTAATGTTCACTCTATTTGAAGTATTCACTACAACATTTTCTTTGGTAAATGTACTGAGTGATGCAGCCATCATGATAAATGGGTTCTGGAACCTTTCCATTGTCCCAGTAAGACATCTCATGCCTATTTTACAGTCAGCCTCTGTTCTCATCCCAAATCCCAAGCAACACTATGCTATTCCGTCTGTGTAAGTTAGCCCTGTCTGAATGTTTTAGGCCANTGGAATNCTACCNCACATGGTCTCTGCTTNCGGGTTCCATTCACCAGGCTCAATGATTTTATGGTTCACCACTGTCGTAGCATATATGAGTCTCTTCATTCATTTTAATCACCAAATCGGTATTCCATTGTATGGCTATGCCACAGTCTGTCCATCTGTTTATCAGGTGAGGGCATTGCGGGTGTTTCCATCTTTGGCTACTCATGAACAATGCTGCCTAGAGCGTTTGTGGACAAACACCTAAAGGCCAACATTTTTTTTTCATTTGTACTAGAGTGGATACCCAGTGGAACTGACGGACATATAATACTTTTGCATCTAACTTCTTGAAAAACTGCCAAACTGTTTTCCAAAGTAGCCGCACTATTTAATTCCCATCGAACTGTACGTATGTTTTCATCTGTCCGTATTTTCACCCGTGCTGCCACTGACTGTCTGGTGGATAATGGTTGCTCTAACGTGAAGCCTCTCTCACTGTGGCTTTGGTTTCTCATTTCCTGAGTGGCAACAGTGCCGAGTGTCACTCCACATGCTCAGGGGCCCGTCTTTGGGTTACGTTGTTTTCTAGTCATTGAACTGTAATCTCTTCCCTCCCCTCCACCTTCCATCCCCTACCAGCTCGAAGGGACACTGTCCTCAGCATAGACTCCCACTTACTCAAAACCCCTCGGTTTTCCATTGTTAAACTTCTGAACTCGACATTTGAAATATGGGATCCATCTTGTCCTTATATTCTTCCGTTGGCATATGGGAAAATGACTCTGCNGGGGCNTCCCTTTTATTTCCTTCTGGGTGTTAGTTTCTTGTCTGAAGTCTTCCTTGTGGATTTCTTAATCCCTGGGTTTAGAAGGCCCAGCTGAAAGCCACCATCCCCACCAGTTTTTCATGACCCCTCCAGTGAGAATGTCACTTCCTCTGATGTCCCATATCTTAAATGAGAATGCTTCTAGGTTTGTTCTGGAGGAGGTGCTCTGGTCTGTCAGAGGCATGGTGATTTGTTTCATTCTGTACTGGAACTTCTGCAGCTTTCCTGTTTCTTTACTTCGCCTCCCTCCTTCCCTCCCTCCTTCCCTCCCTCCCCTTCCTCCTCCCTCCTCTATCTTTCTCCCTCTCTCACTCTGCTTCCTTCTAACATGGCCTCAAGCTCACTCTGTAGGCCAGGATGACCCTGAACCTGAGGTCCTCCCGCCTTTACCTTCTGAGTGCAGGCGTTACAAGCATGCCCCACGGTGACTTCAGGCTGGGCCTCTTTCTTCTTCATTACTGTGAACAGTNACACATGGGACATTGTGATAGGTTTTCAAAGCAGGTGACTTCCCGTGCTCTTTGGTGGCACAGACCAAGGTTGTCAGATTCTAGCACTTGAGGTCGCAGGCTGAGTCCTCACTGTCCCACCATTCTTTACTCTTTTAAATGACAGCTTTTGTCTGACAACAGCAAGGACTACTCTAGNCACGTGGTGTTTGCTCACACACCTTCCTTCTCTCTACCATTCTCTTCTGAATCTGGGAACTTGGGGCTGAAGTCAAGGCTTGGAATTGGGCTGGGAGTATACCTNAGGGATAGGACACTTGCTTAGCTCAGGCAAACCTAGGTTCCATTCCCAGCACTGAGGGGAAAAAAAAAAGATTTGGAATTTTGCAGGAAAGGAACTTCTAAGAATAAAGTAATTAGCTAGTGAAACAATGTTCTAAGAATGGAAAACCTTCTTAGGCCCACAGGATAACCTCCTCTTCCACTATAGTAGTGACCAAACACGCAAATTAAAATCAGCTTAGCAGCCCACACATGATCATATGGTCCCAGAATACCAGTCCATCATATGCAAATATTGTCTGCATATTCATCAAGATGCCACATGGACAGTNTAAGCTGCTTTAATTATCTTTCAAGGAGCTACCCAGCCGCCTCTGGCACACACACTCTGCCGGCTCCGCTGGCATGTTGCTGCCCGGACTGATACAGAAATTAGTTCAAAGGGAAGATAGTAAAGGGAGTGGAATCTGTTATAGNCTGTGCTCTGTGTAGCAATTAGGAGTTGCAGGGCTGATTTGGGATCTTTATTTCTGGCTTGTACTTTTGGGCTCTTGAGAACACAATGGCATCATATATTTTGGCTATAAATTTTATGAGCCATTCATCTTTGAGATATAAACAAAGGAGAAGCTAAATTGGGTGCTCTGAAATATAAAAGCCCATGAAGCATTCCCAAAGAAGTTATGTGCACGTAATAATTAAACAACAGGAAGGTGGCTTACAAACTTCATTCTTATTCTGACAATGGACTTGAACTCTTGCATCTGTATTTTGTAGTCATAGAGGGACCAGAGACACTGCTTCTTACCCACAGGCATCAGTGGAATCCATTAATTACTGTTTATAGAAGTTTGGGGCTGTTACAAACAAATATATGATTTCTTTTCATTCCTACAAAAAGGATATTTAAAAACAAGCTAAATCCTGAAGAACTACTGCCAACATCCTTGAATGTGAAGAAGTAAGAAACATTCCATCCATTTCACCTAACCTCCTTTGCAAAGGTTTATTTGTGTCATTGGGATTCTTCAGTTTAACAGAAGATAAAAATTACAGCCAGTCTCCAGGCTGCACATCACAGAAACCCCCTTGAAACTATGTAACAGCCTCAGCTGGGGTGTGGCTCAGTGGTAGAGCACTTGTCAGGTGTGTGTGAGGCCTGGGTTTCACCTCCAGCATGGTGTGTGTGTGTGTGTGTGTGTGTGTGTGTGTGTGTGTATCCTTGGGGGATTTCTAGAGGCTTAAGATACACTGAAGAAGCCCTTGGCAGTAGAATTAGGGAGCAAGTATCTTACACACAAAATTGAACTTTCCAGAGAAAATGATGATAAAATGGACAAGAACACCAACAACGAACCAATTCAAAGCTTCCCGAGATCATATATTGGCTTGTAACAGCTCAAAACTTCTATGAATCGATTCCATTGATAACTTTGGGTGAGAAGCAGTGTCTCTGGTCCCTCTATGACCACAGATATAAATGCAAAGAGGCAAACAGCCCCGAGAGGAAGGTTCTGTTGAGCCCAGTGACTAGGCTGCAGAGAACCACTCTTCATTGTTTGAGATTGTGCCTGCTGGTGCTCAGGGCTGTCAGTGGATGGAAAGGGAGCAGGGAAGCCCTGGGACAGAGCCAGCCATAGGAAGGCTGCCTTGGAGACTGCATTTAGTTTCCTCATGACCTTTAACTGGGNTAAAGCATCCTTGAACCCTGAAACAGAAAACAGANGGTCTCTAAGAGGTCCAGGAAAAGTGACATGCTGATGGCGAAAGAGCTGAGCAGAGGTTTTACCTGCTACAGGAAAGCTGAGCTCAGCATCAAGTTCAAGATGCCTGGGAAGCCTGAATGACTTCTGCTGAAACCCAGAAGGACCACATCTTAGGTATGAAGAACAAGTCTCAGGACAAAGAGCTGTTTTTATTAGTTTTAAGGGAAACAACTAAATAGAACTGCCCTAACAAAGGAGGGGTAAAATGGAATTATTCTGTTAGANAATTTAAACAAAACACACAAATTTAAATGAATATGTACACACAAGCATGTGNACCCACATGTACACACATGCACACACNTGCACCCACACACACAGAGGAAATGTTCACCAGAGTGGCAAAACAGCNGAAGCAAGAGCTAGTGAACTTAATAAGAGAAAAACTGAAACAATGTGACCTAAAGTGAACCAGTAACCCGTGTGTTATGACCAAGGAGCATGATGACGGTATACACAGTACTAGAGTCCCAGAAGGACAGAAAGGTACGGATGGGGCAGTAAAAGGATTTGAATAAGTAGTGGCTGAACATGTCCTAAATCTGGTGAAAATTTTTATAGATCAACTTTGTGGTCAATTGAAGGAGAAATGTCCCCTATAGGCTCATGTATTTAAACACTTGATTCCCAGTTGATGCAGCGGTTTGGGAAGGTTACAGAACCTTCAGGAGGTGGAGCTTGCTGGAGGAAAGACATCACTGAGGTGGGCTTTGAGGGTTTATAGCCTGGCCAAACTATTTTCTCTCTTTCTCTGCTTCCTGTGTGCGAATGAAATGTGATCTGTCTGTTTCAGGCCACTATGTCTTCCCTGCCTGTCGCCATCCTTCCCCAAGATGATGTCCTCTAATCTGCTGGAATGATGAGCCAACTTTCTTTCTAAAGTTGCTTTGTCGGGGCATTTTTATCATAGCAACAGAAAAGTAACTCATACTAACCGCAGGTTCTAGGAATTCAGCAAGCCCTGAGCATGAGGAACACAGATCATATCCAGGAGTATCTTAGTCAGCCTCCCGAGATAGAAAGATATAAAGAGGAGCACATAACACCAATGACAATGGCAGTTCACCTCTAGTCAGGAAGAAGAAGGCAGAGAGGACATTCTAAAGGGGGCGGAAAGAAAAGCCACCACCATGGAGAGAATTTTATATCCAGTTAATCGAGTCCTTAAACAGAAAAGTAAGGCAGATAAGCAGAATCGGAGAGAATTTGTTGCCACGAGTCCTTCACTACAGGAAATGCTAAAGGAGGTGCTGGGGAGATGGCTCAGGGGTTAGGAGCACTGGCTGCTCTTGCAGAGGACCTGGGTTCAGTTCCCAGCACCCACATGGCAGCTCACAATCTGCA
>LZPO01017381.1:78854-90963 GCA_001675575.1 Neotoma lepida | reverse complement strand
GTGTAGCTTTGCGCCTTTCCTGGAACTCACTTGGTAGCCCAGGCTGGCCTCGAACTCACAGAGATCCGCCTGCCTCTGCCTCCCAAGTGCTGGGATTAAAGGCATGCGCCACCACCGCCCGGCCACTTTTTCTTCTTAAATTAACAATTTTCATTTTATTATTTTATGTCTATGAGTGTTTGCCTGCATGCATGTCTATGCACCACATATGTGCATGGTGCCCAAGGAGGCCAGAAGAGGGTGTTGGCTCCCATGGAACTGGAGTTACAGATAGTTGTGAGGATCCATGTGGGTGCTGGGAATTGAACATTGTGTTCTCTGAAAGAGCAGCCAGTGCTCTTAATCACCAAGCCACCTTCCCAGGCCCTTTCCTACTTATTTTTAAATCATATATAGAGTAAACATTTTTGTTATGTATATAGAATTTTTGGTCATGCTTTTGTTCTTTAGTATTATGGGTATTTTTGACATCATTATTGCAGTCATCAAGGAGACAGGTTTTTTGTTGTTGTTGTTGTTTGTTTGTTGCTATATAGAGGCAGGGTCTCTATATAGTGCTGGCTGTCCTGGAACTCACTATATAGACCAGGCTGGCCTTGAGCCACAGAGATCTGCCTGCCTCTGCCTTCTGAGTGCTGAGATTAAAGGCGTGCGTCACCACACGTGGCTGGAGAGGACAGTTCTTAAGAGTGCTTGCTTTACGTATTTGCTCATTTTCGTGCTTGTCATTTAGATTGAGGAAACTGGCAATAACAAAGGCTTTCAGGTGCAGCTAACTTTCTCTCNCTGATTTCGGAGGGTAACGTGTGTAATGTTCATAGTATAATTACCACTGGGGATCAGGCAGACACAATGATTTCTGCTGACATTGTGCTCAAATCTGACCAGGCACTGTCACTTTCCAGAAAGCTGGAATTTCCTCATGCTTGACAGGTCGAGGGTAAAGGCTGCCATGAAAATGAACAAAGCAGGGGGCTTTCATTCTTGTTAAAGGAAGAATAACACATTTTTTTGGAATGCTGGCTTATTCTGAAGCACATCCTGCCTGAGTGGATGAGCTCAGAGTTTTGGCCCAAGTGATTTCTGTTGAGAGATGTTTGTACAGATTTCTAAAGGCACACAAAGATGGCAGGGTTGTAGTTCTGGTGGAGAGTAACTAGAGCGGAAGTGCATCCTACCCCCTAACGGAGCTCAGGTCCCACAGCTCAGGGTATAATGCTTTGTGGAATTGTTCTTGATGTCCACAGAGGTCAGGCTTCTGATCGCCCGCGTGTTCTCACAGGTGCTATGTAAGGGAAACATGGAAGGCTGCCCGTTGTGAGCTGTCACATTAATTCCAGGTCTTGAATTCTGGACCCTCCAAGAGATTGGCTTATATACATAAGCCAATGTATATTTTCAATAACAACAGAACTGTATCTACTTCTCACCCTCCTCTGGATCCCCTTCTTCNGTCTCTCTCCCTTCTCTCTCCTTCTTCCTCCTTCTTCCTCCTTCTCCTCTTCCTCCTCCCTTTCAGTACTGGGGATTTAATGCAGATATTCATGCATGCTCTACTATCCGGCTACACTCCACTCCCATTTATNTATTTTATAAGTGGTNCAAACATTCCCTCGGTCTCTTCCTGCCTGCCTAAATTAGTTGTGACCAGCTTTCCTGCAGCCAGTGTCCTTTGGAGAAGTGTCTAGAATCTCCCATTGAGTTTTCTGATTGGAACTGTGTAAAACTCTCTTACACTGAATTCAGACACACCATTAGGCTTGTGAGTTCTCATTTTAAAAGGTGTCCCCATGCCCAAGGATGTGACTCAGTGGCAGAGCATGTTTTTAGTGTGTGTAAGGCTCTGAGCTCAATCCCCAGTGATGATGATGATGATGATGATGATGATGATGATGATGATGATGATAGCAGTAATGGCTCTCCATGGTCTCTACCTGTTATTTCCCAGAAGCACATTGAGGCCCTACGTATCACATGTGTGTTTTCAGCTCAGTCTTTCTATATGGCCTGGTAACCACCCCTGCCCATGGGGACTGACTGACCCCATGATTTTGGACCCGGAAGCAGCACCACCTCTCTTAGGAACAGCCATTTGTCTTCTGTTGAGATCTCTCNNTTCTGACAGTTTAAAAAAGAGAAGTCCTTGAAGGCAGCTCTCACAGATCGCACATCTAAAGCTTTATGCAGCAAATGATTTCTTTAAAAATAATTCTTTTTTTTCTTAACGAAGTGCTACCACTATTTACTTCTCCCTCCTCCCTCTCTTCATCCTCCTCCTCCTCTTCTTCCTTGCAGACAGTAATTTTGAAATTGTTAGACACATATCCTGCTGGCAAAGGGAAAAATCAGTTTTTTCCAATGGAATGTCAGTGGGTTTATCAGCCACATTCCAGGGCAGGCCCCATGCCAAGAAGTAGTTGGCCAACACAAAATGGACTCCATTTGTGTGTGCGTGTGTGTGTGTGTGTGTGGCTTTTTGTACCATTTTGTTTTGTTTTGGTGTTTTTTGTTTTATTGGGTTTTGTTTGTTTTGATTTTTGTTTTTTTGTTTGAAAGAGGGGGGAGGACATGAAGTTGGGTGGGTAGGGATATAGGAAGGTGGGTTTGGAAAGAGTTGAGGGAGGGGAAACCCATGATCAAAATATATTGTGTGAAAAAATTTTAAATTAAAATTAAAAAGAAATTGTTAGACTCATAGGTTTCATACTGCCCCTTTGTTCATGCCACTCTGAGTTGATGAATGGTTGCAGTACTTCCTTCAGTGTCACTTAAAACCGTGTGAAGAGGAGATAGTCTGCTTCATGCCCCACTGTTCTAGAAAGCCTGAAGGACTAGGAATGGCCCAGCTTATACACTCATAGCAGGCATGAGACTGACATATGTATCTGTCTCTTATACACATCTAGATGTGTATAAGAGACAGACTTCCTTCAGTGTCACTTAAAACCGTGTGATGAGGAGATAGTCTCCTTCATGCCCCACTGTTCTAGAAAGCCTGAAGGACTAGGAATGGCCCCTCCCAGTTACACACTCATAGCAGGCATGAGACTGACATATGTACCATCTCAGGACACTTGGAGGCAGACACGGAATGCGATATTCTGAAGGGAACTTCATCTCCCACTGGTCCAGTAGCCTCAGGGTCCAGCCAAAGAAATTGAGTCTGGGTTGCATCATCATGGACTGGGGTGCCTCTCTCACTTTCGGCACCTTTGGGAAGCTGGTTGGTTGTGATAGTGCCCGTGTGGGATTGACATTATATCCTTCATCTCCGGTGAGTAGCTGGGGAACCTCTGAACTATTTCCGTGCACCTCTCAGAGAGTGGGGAGAGACTGCAGAGTTCTCTTTCCATTGTCCCTGGAATTCTTCNTCCTCTTTCTGAGTTTCTCTCTGGGGGTGCATTGTCTGAATGTGTGAGACATAGGCTTCCTGGTGTCTGGACATATCTCAGTGGAGGTTGCTAGATAACAGAGAGCAGGGGTCGGTGTCTTTGGAGGTGAGTCAAGACATCCCCTTCCCCTTGACCATGTGGTCCCAGGGAGATTGACAGAGCACACCGTTCTAGACTATTTGGTGTCTGCCACCCTTCTTTCCCTAGCTGTTTTCCCACCATGATCATGACCATGTTGTTGGTTGAGCACTCGTGCACAAAGTCCCAGCATCTGTAGCCATAACACAGAGCCTGACTCCCAAGCACTACTGTCCACCACCCTCAGAGGCATCACCAACATATGAGAAGTCAACAGCACACTCAGCCGCCCATACTGGTGAGGCGTAGCTTCCAAGACCAATGTTCACAGGGGAGGAGTCTGGGCATTTTGGGAACTGAAGTCGGGGCCCCATCCTAACCTGAACTGCTCACCGGGCTTCCTGTGCTCAGCCCCGTGGGCAAACCATGGTATTGGTTTTGGATCAGGATCAAAGCTCTTTCTTCACTAACCCACAGAAAAGAGCCAGCAAACAAACAGGAACCATAAAACAGAGAGGAGCTACAATGAAAGTTTGTCTGATGCGATTAGCAGCTGGCAGCTTGCCAGATTCCACCTGCTCTTTTGGCACTGTGGTGTCTCATTGCAAGTGTCTTCTCATGGCATCTGACCTGGGGACTTGGGTAACAATACGCTGTTATGGGCCAAGGATAACAGTGGCTCAGCAGCTCCAGGAGCAGGCCATTAGGGATAGCATGAGATCAGGGCAAGCAGGGCCTGTTGGTAGGGGTGATGACAAGTGGCCACACTGCACAGGCCAAGGGTGCCAGCTGCTGACTCACCCTGAGTCTGGGAGGTCACCTAACCTGTCTGTGCTCCCGTTTCCCTGTGTGTGAACCCGCTTTCCCACTTGGCACCCTGCTTAGCCAACTGGCAGGAAAGCAAAGCAAAACCACCTGGGAATTGCAGGTGCCCTTTACGTTATGCAACAGGTAAGCTCCCATCACATTGCTGTGACAGTCCCTGAATGCATAACCGGCTCAGCCTGGGGATGAAGGCAGCCCATGAAGTTACAGAATCAGTAATGGGTCATGAGACCTCAGGCTGTGCCAGGCATAACTGTATGGGGTAGTTGCCCTGAGCCATATTCTGAAAAAGGATATGTTGGAGTGGATAATTTCTTAAGATCTTTTCTATTATTATTATTATTATTATTATTATTATTATTATTATTTTATATCTGGGACTTGTACATGCTGGCAGGTACTCTTCTGTTGAGCCTTAACCCCAGCCCTTCAGCTTACTTCTGTTTGCCTGTCTGCTTTTGTCACTGCATGCTCTAAAGCCTGACACACAGCCTCACTCTCTATGGCCCCAGTGGACTGCCACCATCATTTCCCCCCAGACGGTGAGGGCCGGGGCTCCATCTCCAGGACACAAGGGTGGTGTTCACTGGCAGGGTTGTTGGGGTCTGTTCCTTTGAGTGTAAATTACCCTCATCAGGTCAGCTGCCACAAAGCCAAAGAAAGGGAGCATGTGAGCTGTAAGAATGGAGGAGGGGTCTGGTTGTGATTGGTCAGTAACAGCAGGGATGGGGGTGTGTGGCTCTCTACCTCTTATCCCTGAGAACCTAGTAATAAACCTCCCTTCCCACTGAGAAACACTGGCCATTTGGGTAATAGCTGAAAAGCAGCCCTTTAAGAGGGGCTTCCCTGCTGAGTGTCCTTGAAGGGCAGCAAGGCTAGGGTATGGTGTGGTGGGGTAGCAGGCTGAGGAGCCAAAGGCTGGTTAGGTGAGAAGTAGGGTACCTTCTTGCTGAGCTGCCTTGTGAGACACCAGACCCTCCCACTGGACTCCTCCTTCCGCCCCTTCAACGCATCTCATGGGAGGCTGTAGAAGCTCAGTCTGCAGACTCTATTAGTCTGGGGAGGCAGTCTATAAGTGTGCAGGACTCTTGGTCCTTCTGTTGCTGAAGCACGGGATGGGATCTGGGCCAGCGCAATGCTGAGGTGATGATGTCCAGGGTAGATGCTGGGGTTTTATCAGCTCCAGTCCTCACTTCCTGTGTGAGCCAACATAAGTCTCTTGCCTCTGTTATTTGGGAGAGAAAAGAACCTACTGAGTGCTCTCTAGGGTCCTGGAGGAAGCGCCCCATAGAGCTGTGATGCTTTATAAGCAGTAATATGTTTTTAAATTTTTTTAAAATTATTTTGAAATTATAATTATATCATTTCCCCCTTCCTTTTACTCCCTCCAGCTCTTCCCAGGTACCTTGCCCTTGCTCTCATTCAAATTCATGAACTCCTTTTCTTTGTGATAGATATGTACACATATATGTACACACACAGACACATGCACACAGACACACAGACACAGAGATACATATATATATTCCAAAGTATATAGATACAGCCTACTTAGCCCAAATGTGTTTTTAATGTTGGCCTTTCTATGTGGACTTGAAATGTTTCAGCACAAGGCTGTGGACTGCTGTCCTCCGCGCTCACCCATAGTTCCCTTCCTTTGAGTGGTAGACAGAGGGAGGCTCCTCATGCACATTGGCTTTCTTTTGCCAAATGTAAACCTCACGATGGTGTCTGCGTTGTCATCATTCCAATCCTACTCGTATTGGGCCTGTGTTGGCGAGTGTGTAACCCGGATCCTTGCTTTCCTTTCTCCCACAGCCCCCAGCAGAGAACTGTGAACATAGTTCTCCATCCATGTGTATTGATTGCTGACTGATTGGCCAATGGAGGCAGCTGGAGATGTCCATTCTTGAAATCTTTAGTCAGTTTTTGACCTGCAAAGTTTAAGGCCTGGATTCTGGATCTGACTTTAATGACACCTCTTGCCACAGTAGCTTGTCTTGTGTTCCTTTGGTCACTGAGAAGTGCTGTCAGCATTTTTGAAATATCCTGCCTGCACTGAGGCATGAACTACTCCAGGTGGGTCCTGGATAGCACTGATTCCCATGCTGACAGGCAGGTTGGGCGTGCTTGTGCACTTGCCTTTGGAGAGCCTCATTCTCCTCATGTGTAATACACATGCCCAAGTCACTGTTGTAAAGAGTAGAGAAGCAGCTTCCTATCAAAGCAAGTGTCCAGCTGATTGAAGAAAAACCCAGGGACTGCTGAGGCCAATGACTTATAACAGAGCTTTGTACACAATTTGATTTCCTTAGGGACAAGCTACTTGTTTAACTTGCTAGTTAGCTCCTGAGAGACAAAGAATGATATAGGGAAGGTCTTCTAGACATCTGCCTATGATTTACTTTTTAATTTCTTTTCCAGGTAGAGTCTCCAGTAAGGGGGTGACTTCCCAGGGGGATCTCACAGGAGTCTGTCTCTGGCAGTAGAACACAATATTTAGAAGGATGATAGGCATTTCACAAGAGGGTCTCTCTCTCTCTGTCTCTTTGTCTCTCTCTGTTCTCTCTCTCTGTCTTTGTGTCTCTCTCTCTCTGTCTCTCTCTCTCACACACACATACAATATCTTACCCAATGTTCAAGATTTAGTTAGGAGACCCTCCTCCTCATTCTCCATATGTATTTGGCCCACCTTATCTGTGGGTTCCACACTCATGAGTTCAAGTGACCACCAGAGGAAAATACTTGGAAAAGTAATTACATATGCAGTGAACATGTGTAGGCCAACAGTCCCTAGACAACTATCCACATAGGATTTACATTGTAGTAGGTATTACAAGTAATCCAGAGAGGGTTTAAAGTATATGAGCACATGTGTGTAGGTCATGTGAAACATTTTATAGAAGGAGCTTGAGAATCGACATGGTTTTGGTATCCATGGGATCCTGAAATCGATTGTGATTCTCTTTTATTATTTTGGCATTACTTAGACTGTCTGGAAGTGGATCTTACAAGTCACATGTCTCCCAAAGGGAAAAGGAAGTCTAATAGTCTGTGAACTCCTGCATCAGTTAACTCTGAATTCTCTGAGGGCACCACTGCAAGTGACATAGAGGGGGGTCACCTGCATTTTATCTTCCCCATCCTGACTCAGAGGCAGAATGTGAAGGAACATTGTGTGTGTGTGTGTGTGTGTGTGTGTGTGTGTGTGTGTGTGTGTGTGTGCTTAGAACCATATGTGGTGCATAGTAAAAATTCTTAAGTATTCATTGTTCTTGTTACTATTATTTTGGGGTATTCTTAAAAACTTTTTTCTATTTTATTATGTGTATGGATGTTTTGACTGCATGTAAGTCTGTGCACCACATGTGTGTAGTGCTTGGGGAGACCAGAAGAGGATGTCGGATCCTCTGGATCTGTAGTTACAGATGGTTTGAGCCATCGTGTGGGTGCTGGGAATTGAACCCAGATCCTCTCTCTATAAGAGCAGCCAGTTCACTGCTGAGCCATCCCTCTGGCTCCCTTTTGGGTATTCTTGTTCACACTGCCACTGTATTCCTTGTACTCAGTGGCTCATGGGAGCCTACAGGCGGGGATTATCATGACAAGGGCTTCAGACTTGCAGGCCACTGCTTTTAGAACTTTGGGATGGCAAGAGATGTGTTCATGGGGAGATGGGATCCCCATCAGTGCGGATGCGTGGACTGCTGATGCATTCAGCACGTGCTACATCTTCCAGCCTGATCATTCTCACTAACTGTACTCCTTTTCCCAAAGGGCACACCTAGCTTCTTGCCCCTTGCTGGGAAGGCTACAGAGGGCCTGGTACCTGAAGCCATGCTGCATCTTGGGTGCTGTATTTATGTCTGGGTTTTGTATTTTAGCATGTCCGCTGGGGAGACCTCAGAGGGCCTTGTACCTGAAGTCATGCTGCGTCGTGGGTGCTGTATTTATGTCAGGGTTTTGTATTTTAGCACATCCCCTTCTCTTCACAGTCACGATGTTAGCTCAGTGGATGAACTGACAAGTGTAATGAGATATACATACTTGGATATATGTCATGAACTCTGATATATATCAACAATCGAGATATATGTCACTCAGAAATATATCCCAGACTCTCCAAGGAGATGTGCAGAGCCATCTCTCCATCACTGATTGAATGCTCTGAAGGCTGATCATGGTTATCAACTTGACACACCTGGGAAGAGGGTACCTCCATAAAATTGTTTTTGTTAAATTGGCCTGTTGGCCTGCCTGCGGAGCATTTTCTTGGTTGCTAATCAGTGTGGGAGGGTCCAGCCCACTGTGGGTGGTGCCATGCTGGGCCAGGGTTTTATAAGAAAGGTAGCTGAGCAAGCCATGTGAGCAAGCCAATAAGGAGCATTCTTCTGGGATCTCTGTTTGAGTTCCTGCCTTGGCATCCCTTGATGATAGACAAGCCTATAACCTGACAAACCCTCCCCTCCCCCAAGTTTCTTTTGGTCATGGTGTTTATCACAGCAACAGAAAGCAAATCTGTAGCACATCAGAGGCGGTAAGTTAGGGGTGGGGGTGGGAAGGTGAAAGGTAGTCCCACTGTGGGTTTCACTTGTATCCTGCCCTCAGGAACTTGGATTAATTGGTCCAGATACTGAAAGACCCTTAGAATCCTCAGACCCCTTGGGAGACATGTGACCCCTTTTTTTTTAATAATAATAATTCTCAAAGATTATTCTCTGCCAATTAAGAGTCAGCCATCCAGTCTTGGTGCATTCTTCCAAAATCATTTGGGGACAAAAGAAAAGAAAAATTACTCAATAGAATGCTGAGTAACTGATATGGCTGAATGAATGAGCTCACTAGCTCCGTCATCTGTGGTCAGTCTATGGCTGGCCGGCTGGCTTTCTAACATTTGTGCTTGCCCACTCTGGACTCTAGTCAGTGTCTACCCCCCCCCCCATCCTCCAGCATTAAACTACAGATGGCAGTTCTGTGTTTTTATGCTAACCNATTAAAGAATTGTTAAGGCAGATTTAGTCCTATAAAAACAAACACATGCACAATGAAGATTTGGGGCCAAACTTTTTGAGACACAATTGAGTATTATTTCTTTCTTGAAAATTTATTCCATGATTGACTTGTGTTGTAAAACAGCAGTGCCCAGCATTTATATTGTGATGTTTGTCTCTGAAGAATTCTAAGCTACTGACCACATTTTAATAATAATACTTAGTCTTGCCATCCTGGTCCAGAGAGCAAGTTCCAGGACAGCCAAGGCTACACAGAGAGACCCTGTCTCAAAAACCCAGTAACAATAACACAGGAATGTGAGTGGTGATGACTAATTTTTTTTTTTTTTACTGTAACTGTGATTTGCAGCTAAACAGTGATGGCCTTTGTCACACCTTTGTTTCCTTGAGGGAAGTGGAAAACTGATGGGACCCACTATTGTTAACACTATATAAGTGTTGCTCAGAGAAGAGGGAAGCTATTGGTTTTGGTCTCATGCCAATTGGTTCCAGATTTTGTACATGCACACACACACACACACACACACACACACACACACACACTGTAATTTTTACATTATCAACGGTTTAAAAGTGGAATGGTTCCCAGGAATGAATCCAACCAAAGATAAGTGAAACCCCTATGGAGAGAATTACAAAAATTTTTTAAAAGGTATAAGAAATTCTTTTTAAAAAATTGAGAAAATGATCTAAAGATTCAGCACAGTTCCAATCAGAATCACAAGGTATTGTTTATTCAATTTATACGAGAGTAGAGAAGGTGACCTCAAGCTCTGAACAGTTTCCAACATTATGATATTGTCACAGGGATACACAAGTAGACCAGAGGAACAGACTAGCTGGAGTCAGACCCCATGAGAGGAAGGTTGGCTTACCAGAGATGGGCACTGTGGACATCAGAGAGAAGGAAGGCATACTTAATAATCAGTGCCGAGACAACAGGGAAGCCATACTGGAGGACAGCAATGAACCAGGCCACTGCCTAAAATAAATACAAAAAATTAATTGCAATTAGACTGAGCACTTAAGTGTGAAAATAAGATTATAAACAGTTTAGGGAAAATGTGGGAAGATATTCTTATGACCACAAGTAGAAGCCATGAAACTCACACACTCTGAACTGTGAGGCCCATACATTTGACTACATTAGAGCATTAGTCCATTCAAAGAGAACGAAGTAAAAAACAAATAAAAGCCCCACAAACTCAAAGAAAGTTAATAAATACATATATAAGTACAAGAATATGTATTTTCGTTTGTAGCATTTTGATGTTAAACTAATTTTCCCTTACTCTTACATTGTATCTTTTCCACGAAAGGTTACTGAATTCAGTCGAATACCTGTCTCTCTGTTGAAGTGATCACGTTCTTTATCTTTCACTCTGTTAATGTGGTATCTTGCATTGATTGCTTTGTATGTTGAGCCATTCCTGCATCAAAGGCTAAATCCTACTTGGTCATGGTGTGTGGTCTTTCCAATGTGCTGTTAAATTCCGTTTCCTGTTATTTTATTGAGGAATATTTGCATATATGTTTATTAGGGATATTGGCCTGCAGTTTTTTGTCTTTTGTGTGTTATCTTTGTCTGGCTTTATTATCAGGGTAATGCTAGACTCACAAAGGAGTCTGGAAGTATTCCACTCTCTTAATTATTTGGGGGAGAGTTTGGGAAGGATTGACAATTATTTTTTCAAATTTTTGCTTGAAGTCTCCACTGAAGCCATCTGGTCTTCGGCTTTTCTTTGTTGGGAGGTTCTTACTTACCATCAATGTCTTTTAACATCTCTATACCAGAATTACAAGAGACTCCTCCTACATGTACTGCCATTGAAGTGCCGTTGATTCTGACTTGCTTATACGCTGACCTTCGTGATGAACTGCTCCTGTTCGTGTGGGAAACGTCTCCATTCTCCCTTGGCAGTGTTCTTTCTCCAGCCCTTTGATCAGAAGCTACCATCTTATTCCCTTCTGCTGTGCAAGGTGCCTGCCGAAAGTCCCCTGGCAGCCTTAGGATGGCTCTCTTGGATGTGACACGCTGCCTTTTTCTCCCTGCTTCCAAAATTCTCTTTGTCTTTTGGCCACTTGAGCATATTGTATCTTGGTGCAAACTTCTATGAGTTTAACCGTCTCGAATCTGGATGTCCATTTCCTTTCTCTGATTTGAGGCATTCCCTGGCATTATTTCTTCCAAGAAATTTCTGCCTATTTCTCTCTGTCTACAGGCTTGTCCAAACTTTTGAAATCCTAAAGCATTATCATTTACAAAGTTCGTGGTCAAGGACCATGCAATTGAATTACAAAAATAATCTTAAGAAAATTCAAGTTTTAAAGTAAGATTGTAATTTTCTGTTGGGCCGTGTTTGACCTCCCTGGTTCCTTTGGAAATCTCGAAATGTGCGTATGTTGCTTTACTTGACAGTGTCCCACGGCTCCTTAGACTTTTTCATCTTTTGTGTTTCTCTGATTGGAGCATATCCAATGTTCTGTCTTTGAGTCGGTTGATTCTTGTTCTGCATGGTCAAGGTCAAGTCTACTGTTGAATCCATGAGGTCAGTATTTCACTTTAGTTGTGTTCTTCACCCCAACGTTTCTATCTGATTATTTTAAAAATATTCCCTCTTTGTTGATAATTTTACCTTGTTCATGCACCATTTTTTCAAGCATGTTGGTGTCTTTGTGATGGTTGTCTTTGAATATGTTGACAGGTAATTAATACATCCCCATTTCTTTAGAGCTAGTTTCCAGAGATGTAGTTTGATCATTTGATAGGGCTGTGTTTCCGTGTGTGGTGTGTGTGTGTGT
>LZPO01017381.1:35500-50882 GCA_001675575.1 Neotoma lepida | reverse complement strand
GAGACAAGTTTTTCACCAAACCTGAAGCTCATATTGATTGGCTAGACTGCTAGGGCTGCTGAGCTCTGGGACCTTCCTGTCCCTGTCCCTACCTCCTGTGTTGGGATTACAGATGTGTCCTGGCTCTTCTTTATGTGAGTGCTGGGAATCCACACACAGGTCCACATGCTTGTTCAGCAGACATCTGACCAACAGCTGTGCCATTTCCCCAGTGTGCCCCCTTTTTGGTTAGCAAATGATGATGCTATTGTTGTAACATCTGTAGATGGGTGTAGGGTGAACATATTTTCTGAAGGGCTTCTGTCTTCCTTAGCAAGTGAAATCAGACATTTGAATAATAGTACACAATAATTAAATTTTCTTATAAATGAAAATTGTAGCAAGTATTCTAAATCTTAGTATAGAAACATAGGAGATTATTTAACTGATTTTTAATAACACAACATAAAGTCCATACATTTGATAAAGTCATTATGGAAGTATATAGATGAATATATTACCTTTAAAAGTATATTAAAATAAACAAGATGTGAAAATAGGCAAGTTCCCATTAAATACATGAACATTTGAAAAGAAAAAGTTTTCCCTATATCATTTGAAGAAGAAAAATTATAATTTTAGACACTATTCATGCTTATTAAACAAATTTTAAGGATTGAAAAATGTTTAAGTCTGGGCTGGGAATGTGGTTCAGTGGTGGGTGCATAGCTGATATCTGTAAAACTCTGAGCTCCATCTCCAGAAAGGCAAAACTGAACTACACAAATGTTTAGCTCTCACCAGTTAGAAGGCTTTTGTGATTGCTTCTGTACAGTTTTGCATATAATTTAACTTCAGATCTGCTGACACCTGTTGAATTGATTGTAGTCTGGGTTCTAATTTGACAGTTTCTTCTTGCAGAATTTTCTTTGCCTCTTCCAATATTTCTTTGTGTGCATTTGAGTGCATGCATGTGCAGGTGTGCATTTGTGGGTGTGCATGTGTATATTTGAGTGCATGTGTGTGTACATTTGTGAATGTGCAGGTGTGCATTTGTGTGTGTGTGTATGTGTGTGTGTATGTGTGTGCGCGCGCGTGCATGCATGCAAGAGCGTGTGTGTGTGAAAGAGTTCCAGAAGTCAACTTTGAGTGCCTTCCTTGGTCCCTCTCCACCTTGTTCTTTGAAACAGTGTCTCTCACTGAACCTGGAGCTTGCCAGTTCATCTGAAATGGCTGGCCTACAAGCCCCAGAGACACTACTGTCTCTGCCTCCTGTGCTGGGATCACAGGCATACAGCACAGCACCTGGTTTTTATGTGGCTATTGGGGACTGAACTCAGCTCCCCCTGTGTGTGCAGCAAGCAATTTTCCCATTGAGCCATCTCATCAGCCCTTCTTCCAGTATTTCTTATCCTTCTTCCTTGGGGCAGCTGACGAAAACATTTTGATAAGCTATTAATACTATAAAGGGAGTAGAAGAGAAACGTCTTGGCTACTCACTTGCTACCAAGCCTAATGGCCTGAGTTCTATTTGAAGAACCCACATCATGGATGGAGAGAATCAGCTCTCACACAGTGTCCTCTCATCTCCACATGTATGCTGTGGCAATAGGCCCCCAACAAACAAACAAATAATAAAAATCATTAAGTGGCCATCAGCTGTGGGCATGATGTCATCAGAGCATCTTGTTAATTCTGGAGTTTGTTCTTGTTTCTTTCTGCTTCTTTCATTGGTTCTGGCATCCCACTGTTCCCTGCTTTACTGTAGCTTTCACTGTTCCCTACTCCATCTTCTACAGCCTGGGACTCTTGGTCTCACTCTGTACCGGCATGTTGGAGTCAGTTCTGATCCAGGCAGCATCTGCAGACTGCTCCATCCCCTGGAACTACCCAGCTTTTGTCCTCATCCGAGTCACCATCAGGCTAGTAACTGCTGTTAGAGTGCGAGCTTCTCCATGGTCATCTTGGTGGCCGCCATCTTAGGACAGCCCTCCACCTCCTCTGTTTGAATGGTGTTTTCCTGCCTGGCTTAAACCTCCTCCTTTGGGCCGGTCAGAGCCTGTTTACTCTTACCAACTATGGGGTTTTGTCATAGAAGGCATGATCATGTATCCCATCCCTAAGTGTGTGGCCCACTCTTTGGGGGTAAGCAAGAAGAGTCAATGGCTGCTCTTACCTGTAAGATCTTACCCTCAATACAGGGCCTGGCTAGTGCCTGGGAACACCTGAATGAGGTTTGTTTAGCTGATAAATGTATGGACAAATGGGTAAGNGGGATGAGAAAGCTTAGTGCTGGGCCGGTGTGAGATGACAAGTCTCTCTTCCACCCTGACTGGGCTGTAAGCTTTGATAAGAACATGTATGTATGAATGTGGACCACAGTCTCCTGCTCCTTAGTGTCAGTACTGGACCTGGGTGGTAGCCTTGTCAGTTGTCTTATGTCCTATTAACTTTCCTTAGAAGTGGGAGAAATGTCTTATACATTAAGTAGTTTTCCATTTCTCTCTCAAGATTTGCATGTACTTGCCAATACACAGTTCATATAAAATGCCAGAGGTTCCTGGGTTATGCGTCTGTCATCCCCATTAGCTATTATCTAAGGGATGCAGAGTTCCAGTTTGAGATGAATGTTCCAGCTTCAGATGGTGATAATGTCTGTATAGCACGGAAATGTATTAGGTACCATTGAAATGTACTCTTAAAAAAACAGTCAAAATGGCCAAGTTTATGTATATATTACCACAATAAAAATAGATTTTCACTAAAAAGTATACTACTAACTCCAAAGATGTAAACAGAGTACTAGCTGAATTAAGCTCTCAAAATATGCCAGTAAGCTACATAGCAGAGTGTCACCTCATTGCCCCCAGCCTGCTCCATGCCACCAGACTAGGATGGCTGCTGAGACCCGGTAACATCCTGGTTTCCCGGATGCTGCTTACTGAAATGGGAAACAAAACTAATATTAGTTCCTTCAGTGAATTAGTGATTTTTCAGGTCTGTTCTTTGAACCATCTTCGGCCCCTTTTGTTACCTTTTTTCTCTTACAAAAATTGCTTTAAAAAAATAATTCTAAGCAGTTTTTTTGCCCCTGCATTGAAAAAGCAAAACTCGACTCTCCCTTTCATTCTACCCCAAGCTTCGAAATAGCTAGACACGTATTGATTGGCTAGAACAGCTGTTTCTTCACACTGGTGCACCATCATTGCTGCTTTGGGTATAATCCTTAAGTAGGACCCAAAGCAGGGTTCGAAGGGGTGTTGGCAAACCAAAAGCCACTTGACTGCCGATACCACCACCTCTTCAAGGAAACCAAGAGGTCTGAGTTTTCCCTGTTTCCTTGTGTGTTTCTTTTAAGAGCCCTGGCTGGGGCTCCAGCGGCCAGTGATGGATGCCCCAGTCAGGAGCACATATTGGAGCTGTTGGCGGTGATCTATGATTCCTGCATTTCAGGGCTGATTTGGATTTTCTGTCCTCCCCATCTGGAATTTTGCTGCTCTGCTGTTTTTTTTTTTGTGCCTTGCTGTTCAACAAGAGAAAAATGCATGGAGAAACATGCTTACAAACAGACACACTGTGCTCAATTCTACATTATTAAAAGCCTTGAAGAGCTAGGCCTTAATTTTCTCCTCTGTAATAAGGAGAGTTGAGCTGAGGACCCTGACTGCTGTAGAGATGCTGAGAGTCTGTCTAACAAATAGCAGTATTAACGGGATCTAAAATCCCTTACATTTTTCCCTGTCTGACAAGCCCAGAGGGCTCATGTCTGTGGATTTTCACTGGGCCGCTGCTATCCCCGAGGGTTGATTGATTTGTTTATTCTTAGCTTGAGGCCGGAGCTGAGAGGAAGGTAGTTTGTTTTGGGCACTGCTGAGGAAAACAGACTAATCACCTATGTGCCGCCTTGGGCAGTGAGGTAGATCCAGAAGAAACCTAAGGAGCCTGTGCTTTTTGGGGGAGTATGGAGGAAGAGGGGCCTGGAAGTGGTGGGGAGAAACTTGGAAAGGTTGCGAGCAGCCCTGTGACAACTCGGCCACCAAAGGAATTTGGTTTCTTCACTTGTCCAGAGCAAGACCTCATCATGACTTCTCCAAGCAGCCCCCAGCCTCTGGTGCTGATTGGGGGTCTGGTCAGGGCAGCTGTGCTGGGCAGGGCCCTATGGATCAGAAGCCTCAGATCTTGTCTTTCTTGGTAACAAGCTGAAGACTCTCAGATGAATGGAATTCAGGCCTAACCTAAGAAGGCTTTGGTAAAGTAGAATGGCTGTTGGGTTTCCTTGGAAACTTGTGAGCTTGCGGATGTCTTTCCCATGGCAGGTCACACTCCACCTGATTTCCAGGCCCGGTCTGCATCGGACCTCTCTCTAGAGGTATCTTTACCTACAAGGGTAGTGGGACAAATTCTTTGTTCCTGCCAGCTCAGATCGTCTCTGTCTCCAGGATTAAGAACTCAGAGCAGGTCTGAGAGCTCTCTAGGTATTAAGATTTAACTCTGGGCCAGATCAGCAAATATTTATTGAGTACACACAGAAGACAGGACATGAATCATTAATCAGCACTGGCACTTGTCATTGGTTGGGGAAAAGGTAATGTAATGAATGACTGGCAAATACAGGTGTGAATTCCACTTAGTCTCCCCCACCACCACCCTCAGGCAGGGAACAGGAAAGTTCTGGAATGGTAGAGTTTAACCAGTACCAATGGGAGTTTCCCTCAGGGAGCTTGACCAACCACCTTTTGGTGTCTCTAGGGGTTCTGCACCCCAAGAAGTGAATAGCCGGTGGACTTCTGAGCCTTTCTTGCTCCCTAGCCTCTGCAGGTGGTACGCCAGGGCTGCAATTATCCCAGAGCTGAGGGATGAGATTTCCCAGCTCTGGTTCTGTGTGGAGGCAGCAGGGGGGTTCCTGTGACTCCTCGGGGTCATAAGGCCAAGTCAGAAAAGCAGCAAGGATGAGTTTGGGAGCGCCTGGCATATGCATTAGAGTCCTAGGGTGAAAACTGTGTAAACGATACATAACTTAATTCCCCTGCCTGTTGTGTGTCTGTCATCCCTGAGATTTCCCGGGGCCAGAGGAGGTCAAAGTGAGCTAGTGTGATGAGACCTAGCTGAGCAAGGTAAAGAATTTCTTGGTAAGGAGGGATTAGCCTGAACCGAGGCTGAGGAGAAAAACAATGGATTGTATTTTACTCTGACAAGGAGGGAGAGGCTTTTGTCAACGGAAAGAATGAAGGACTGTCTTGGTCATGACTCTCTTTGGATTATGTAGCAACTGTTATCTTTCTTCTCTGTTAGTTAGAACCTTTGGTTTAGGGGGAAATCTAAGATTCCCAGAGTATCATGCAATGGGGGAAAGAGTTGGGGATTTGACAGGCTGGGGAGGTGGTATAAGATGTAAGTCACTGGGCTGGAGAGATGGCTCAGGGGTTAAGATCACTGACTGCTCTTCCAGAGGACCCGGGTTCAATTCCCAGCACCCACATGGCAGCTCACAGCTGTCTGTAACTCCAGTTCCAGGGCATCTGGTATCCTCACACAGACATGCAGGCAAAACATCAGTGCACATAAAATAAAAATAAAGTTAAAAAAAAAAAGATGTAAGTCTCTGTGGCTGTTGAAAAGGGAGCATACATTCTGAGGGAGGTTTGGGGAGGGAAAGAAACTTTGCCTTTGCAGACAACAGACAACAGAAGCCTTCTCTCTTCCAGAAAGAAAGGTCGGTTGGCAGGAAGTTGCAACTGTGGTGTTGCCTCTCTAGATCAAGTGTCCTCACCTAGGACAGGGCACACAGGCGAGGTTTCACGATCCTTCACTTTTGTGACTGAGGAAATCACTCTGCTACCATCAGGGGGATGGAACTCAGCACAACCATGAGCATCCTTCTTCCCCACCCACCCACCCAGTACCAGGGATCTAATCCGGCAAGGTCACCATGACCATTCGTCTCCCTTAAGTTATGACCCGTGTGTAATCAACGAAAGCATGACACTGAACAAATATCACCAAAGCTTTATAATAACATCCACTTACTCACGTGGCCTCCTGGGAACTGAGTCCTCGTGCATTCATCTGCCGGACTCTCCAACTCTGAGACTTTCCACAGCTGTCATCGTTTAGTATAAATAACANCATGCAGAAGAGTGGGTGACAGCGTGGCATTCTGCCGGGCTACATCTTGCTCAGCATTGCTCATGCAGTCTCCTGCCACTGGCCACATGCCAGGCCTGACAAACAGCCATGAAAGTGACTTGTCACAAAGTGATTTTTAAAAATTACCATTGTGGTTACTCCATTACTCCGTTTTTCGNGCTTGGCAAAATAATCATCACAGTAAACGATGCTTCGTCTTCATTTTTTTCTTTTTTTTTGTAATCAAAAGGAAATATTGGTGGAATGTTTTCCTGTCCCTAGATTATCCAGAGTATCCAGTGCTGCCTGAGCTCTGTTTCGTGTGTCTTTATCTTATGGCTTCTTTCCTTCCTGGAAAAATGTATCTACAGATCGCCGGGAATGACCCTTGCTGAGAATGGCAGGCCATTTCCCAAGGGTTTTGTTTGTGTGAATGCTGTGTCTCATTGCTTAGAGATAAAGAGCTGAGCCATTCCTACAGTGGGGCTGGANAAGAAAAGCTTCTACCTCAGAGTGCAGCCTGTGGCCTCCAAAACCTGTGCATGGAAGCGTTTTGAGGGTTAGACCCATGAGCCCGTGGAGCTTTCCTGTGGTAGCTTAGGTGTTGGCCCCTCAACAGGTAGCGCTTTCAGAGCCTGCAGCGGCCCTTGCTGCTGTCACTCTGCCTGCTGTTTGCATTTCCTTAGAGCATGTGTTTGTTCCTACCTGAACATTTCATAACAATGGGACAGACTACTGTGTTTTTAGAAATAAGCTGAGCGAGTTTAGGGCAGGACACTATTGTTTACGGAGGACTAATGCTCATGGTTGTATCCGATGGGCAGCCCTGTGAGGTCAACCAGCTATGCCATTCTTATTTGCTCCAGATGAGGGCCAGGAGACTCAGAGCAGCTGGGATGTGATGTGTGACTGTACCACAGTCTGTGCTCAGTGGCCTGGGCAGGCTGGCTAAAGCCCAGGACCCCAGAGTCCTGGTCCAGGGCTGCTTCTACAAAACATCTTTGCCACGTTTATCCCATAGACAGTTAGGTTTATACAAAAAATCGGAGCGAAAACAAAGAGTCTCTACATTTCTCTGTTTCTCTCTGCTCCCCCCTTTATCAACATCTTGTATTTGTGTTGTGCATTTGTAAGCCGAGATCGATACATTAATATTAGCTAAAGCTCATAGCTTATATATAGATATATAATATTTAGTGCCATGTATCATGCCGAGTAGATATCAAGTGCTGATCCCTATCATACTCTGTCATTGGGTATATGTATGTGCCATACAAAGGAGTTCCATTGTTCTAAAAACCCCATTCACTCAATTTCTACTTCAAGTCCAGCTCCAAGGTATCTGACACCCTCCTCTGGCCTCTGAAGTCACGTGTATGTATATACATGTACATACTTTTACATACACACACATACATGTTCATAAATAATAAATCTTATAAAAAATCTTTTCAGTTCTAGTGTAGTTACACATGCTGTACTCTCTTATAGTCTATGGCTACCAGAAGAGAATCTTACCCATTGTGACCGAGGAAAGATCTTGCCCAAGCTAAGAACAGAAAATAATGGTGGAGGCTTCCTTGTTCCCATTAGGGAGCCCCCCAACTCTAGCCGTGATGGCCAGTCTTCTAAAAGAAAGACTGGAAAAGACACGGCATGGTAACTATCTGAACCATTTAACACAGCAGCCCTGACCACTGAAGCCGATGCCATAGGCTCCAGCCCCATCTGCATCAGCATTATTTGGGAATTCACTATAACCGGTGGGAGTTATCAGAGTCCTCTATGTTATAAGGGGAACCAAGAAAGTGAGTCAAGACCTCATCTTCTTACTCCAAATCCAGGACAAGAACAACTCAAACCCACACCTCCTATGGAAGACAGAGCAGCACACCAGTTTTGCGTGTGTTTGAAGGTGTGTAGACTAGCATCAGTGGATGGACGAAGCTGTGTTCTGCAGCCGGCAACTGAATGGTCAGGGAACAAAGAATGCATGTAGCAACTGCTGTGTAGCACCGATGCCCACTTCCTCAGTATAGTTAGTTATTGCATTTTCTGTTGTTAGGCTGGTAGACTAATGATCAGAAACTCCTAAGGCAACACAAATAATCATAAACACTTAAATAAACTTTGTATTTTTTAACTAGAGCAAAGAACTATGCTTGAAAAAAAGGCTCAGATAGCCAAGGCTTCACCGATGGCCAATGCTCCCTCTTGCTCATGTATTGAATATGGCTTAAGAATCACTTCCTCTGTGTCTCTGGTTACAGCAACACGGACTTTGGATCAGCACAGGGACTATTTGCATAGCTTCCTGTGTGTCAGTCAGGCAGTGTGTGTGTGTGTGCATGATACAGGTTGGGGTAGAGGTTTGTGCCCTGGCATTGCTGGTGCAAGGCTTGAGCAGTAACTCCTATGTCTTAGAATTCTCTGGAGACCAGGGCCTCTGCTGCCCATCCCTAGCATCTCATAGTTAACCAGAGACAAAAGAAAGAATTAAAATAACCTAACAGCGTTGTAAGCAGGATTTCGTGCTGAGCTGGACTGGAGCACAGACCACCTCTCCCCTTTCAGAAGCATAAACAGTTGCAATAAAGAAGACAAAGGCCGGACAAGATCTACTGAGTGTGATTTCCCTAGGACTGAGGCATGCACATTTAGCTGGCCTGCAGTAAATCTAACTGATGTTTTCCAAAGGTAAACGGAACGCCATCAAGCAGTAGAGTTTATCTCTCAACTTCATTTTTATTGCCACAACTGTGTTATGTTTAGAAAGCAAACAAGTCGTTAGAATATTCCAACAGAAATGCCACTGAAATGATTTAGTAGGTGGGTTATTTAGTGTTCATTAGCAAAGACNCAGCATTTGTGGACAGTGGTGAATTTGTTTTGCTTCTCTCAAATCCAGTGAAATGGCCTTTATTTTCTTCCCACCCAGGTAGTTACCCCTGCCTCAGCCCGGAGACTCAAATTCCAACGGTTGTCAGATTAATTCCAGAGCCATCAAACACAGGTTCTGGACCATTTTCTTTTTCAGTTCCTGGAGCCCTGGAGTGCTTGGAAATGTTGACTTTTAGGGAGAGGCCAAGAAAAACCTGAATGTGTGCCAAAGCTTTGGCTGTGGGCTTGGCACCAAGAGGGTCAGCTGGTGGGATGGGGGACAGTCGGCTTTCAGGGCACACACTACTCACAGAGATGATTCAGGACAGCCTTTGGGTTTCCGTGGATTTAGCAGGCCTTACTCCGTCTTCAAAATTACATTCAGGATTTGGCAAATCAATACATTTGTCTGTAGTCACAAAATATCCTAGAACTGGAAAGTGACTTTGGAACCATCATTGGCCAGTTTCTGTCCAGTTTCTTGCTTTGCAAATTAAGAACAGGNCCCAAGAGGCCCAGCAATCTGCAGAGTCCTCTCCTTGCCTTCCTACTGGTCACCTTTCAGTCATCATTTCTTCTCTTACCATCACCCTTTGTCTCTCTCCCTTCTTTCCTCACTNGTTACAGTCTGTCTGAAGGGAAAACACAGTGATGTTGGGACCAGCAACAGAAGCTCATTTTGTGAGCTCTGAAGCTTGTACAGTAGGGGGTGGGAGGGGGGTGGGTGCATGTGCTACTGTGCCCATATTGCTGGGATCCCCTTTCCAGGCCTTGGACTGACCCAGGCAAACTAGGGGTCTGTAGCACGTGCTTCCTCTACCTTTTTGGTAATTCTGCCTCTGGTTAGGCCCCTTCATAGTTCTTCCTTCAGCCCTGCCTCTCCGCATTCATGCCCTACATTATATTAAACACATTTGAGAATGTGAATCTGAAACCTTCCTGGAAGCAAGCCTTGATTATTCCCTTGGGTTATCGGTTGTCTTACTTCTGTGTCTTCTCTCACCCATTTTCCTTTCTTGGGTCTTGGTCTGTCCTCTCCTCCTAACTATTAGCTATGAGCCATCTCTAGAAGTCACCACTTGGGAAAGGACACAGTAAGGAATCTTGACTCCCACTACCATGTGCCAAGAAAGGGTCTTGTTTCCATTATGGTGACATTCTCACTCATCAAATAGTTACTAGATGGCAGGCATTGTGTGGCTGGGCCTCACAAGGACCTCAGAGGGCTCTGGGTTCTGCGAGACTCAAGAGCCACTGTCTTGCAACACTGACCACGAGGGAGTCTAGCCACATATCTCTTCCACAGCAACTGGGGAGCATCAGCATGCGTTAAGCCATTTTTTTCTACTAAGTATGTTTTCTTGCACCTTATAACTTTAGAACAGTGTAAAAAAAATGAGCAATACACTTTCTCAAGGGCAATACGTTCAGTGGTAACATGGGTCTTATCAGACCTCAAGAACTTGTGACTTCTAGCAAATGGTAATGGTCTATCCTANGACTGAAGGGATAGCTTTATCTTAGACAAGCCAATGAACACTTGAAGGGAGAGTGGCAGTGAGGAGACTATCTGGACCCTATCAGGGCCTGTCAGGAGAGTGACAGGTGAGAGCTGCAGGGGTCCTCCTGTGAGAAACTCTGATGACAGGGCTATGTTTAGCTGAGGAGGCTGAAGGGGAGGGATCTTGCTTGGGGGCAGTGGACCTTAGCTGGTCATTCTTTTGTTACTTGATACATGGCATGATGGGAAAGTCAGTTACTCATTTGGGATGCTTCTCAGGCTCAACAATTTTAAAAAATAAGTGATTATGTCGGGCCTACAGGGTCCTTCGTGGAGCTCAGTCTGTTTCTCTGGTGATATTTTTGTTGTTTGTTTGATTTCAGTGCTACAGATCAAGCCTGGGGGTTGCTAGGCAAGTGCTCTGCCACTGAGCCCCCATTTCTTGTGTCTGTGTTGTATACATGTGTGGTCATGTGTGTATGTCTGAGTGTGTATACCTGTGTGTGGACGCCAGAGGAGGACATGGGGTGTGCATCCCTGTTCTTCCCCTCTTTATTCTTTTGAGACAGGCTCTCTTGCTGAACCTGGAGCTTGCTGCTTTTCATCTAGGCTGCTTGGCCAGCAAGCCTCAGCAATTCTCCTGTCTCTCAGCCACACTCAGTCTTTGTGGGTTCTGGAGATCCAATCCAAGGCCCTCACGATTGTACAGTAAACACTGTTACCACCCATCGAGCCATCCCTTTGAGTTCTTCTTTCTATTTGTTTGTCTTTCTGAACACACACCTCTAGCAGGGGCAAAGATCATGAGAGTTAATAGTTGCATTTTTAATGGGTGAGACTTTCTTGTTTGTTAGTTACCTGGATACCTGTGTGTGAGATGGATCGAATGCCTATGTCTGCTGTCAGCATTGTCTGCCTGAATTCATGCTCTGTCTGTGGTGTGACTTGCACATTAACTAGCACAGCCAGATGATTGGGGACCGCTGCCTGATAGGAGACTCCTCCTAGCAGAGACTGTGGATGTAGTGCCTCCCATCACTGCTTTATAAATATTGGTGTTTTTATACTGTCTTTGGATAATTGAATCTAAATGTCATAGAAACAGTCCTCCTTTGAGCCAGATTCGAACCAGCAACCTAAGGATATCAACAACTACCTATAGTCCTCTGCTCTACCAACTGAGCTATTAAAGGAGGCTCCATCACTGCTTTATAAAGCTCTAGCTCCCATGAGCATGAAAGGGCACATCACTCATTGACTGCAGCATCTGGTCTCCACCTGGGCAGGGCATTCCTCATGACAAGGATGGGCACTGGGTTTAGACAGTACAGTTGTCTCTCACTGTGAAGACAGACGAGAGGTGCCTAGGAGTAACCTAGGGTTCTCACGATCATGGGGGGAGTTGTGTCTCAGCTGCGGCTCCNGGAGTCAATGTGCCTTCTGAGGTGAAGTGTGCATTCTTATTAATGTAATCTATCAGAGAACAATTTTCACTGATTTCTTGTCATTCTACAGTTCTGTGCAAAAAGCACGGAATTATGGGCTAAAAATGAGGGCATCTGGCCATCACTGAACACACCAGCTGAATTCACAGGCTCTGGGGATATTGGTCCTACCATTTCTGTGTATTCTCCTTTGGGGGATGTCCCTAGAGACTGCTTCCAACAATGTGTTCCTCAGTGAGGATTGTAGTGTGTCCCCTGCCTTCCTCTCAGAATTGGACTTCATTCTATCGTCAGGCTTCAGGGAAGCAGCTACTTTTCAGGGCTGTCAACCCACCACCTGTCAGTAGTACCAGTCAGAGTGACACCGTCAGCATTAGTGCGTGAAAGGGAAGGACAGAGGCTGTTTTCATAACACTCTGTCCTTCCTGTCCGTAGTTCTCCATCTCCCCACTCACCCCACTGTCTCCTGTGCAATTTGAAACACACTCAGACAAAACACTGCAATGACCTGAACTGGGAGAGGGGCTGGAACCCCACCTCTGTGGTGGGGTACAGTCCAGTTCTTTCCCCTCCTCTTTTCCAATGGCTAAGGCGAGAGGCCAGCTAGCATCCCTNGTGAGTGCATCCTTTCACTATTTATTTCTCTCTCCTGCTGTAAGCCATGTCCAGGCTCCCAGCTCTTTCCAATTTGTACCTCACAAATTCATCAGATGATATCAGAGCAAGCATGGATTGGCTAGTGATCCATACAGCCAAAAAGACCCCAAAGGAGTTTACCATAATTGTTTCTGTCAGTTTTCAGAATGAATGTCACTCTGAAGGGCTTGGGGCGCCATGCAGAATTGTCCCTTTTTAGAACACAGGTCCATGCCCCCCTACCCCAAGGCTAGGCACAGGAGGGAAAGGAGAGGTGGAGGGGTCCATCTTCTCATGGCCAGGACCCCTCAGGTAGAGTGGATGATGAGCAAAAGAATATCTTCATGTGAAACTCCACCACCACCAATTCTAGACAGGCTTCACCGGGCAGGCAAGCTGGCAAGAGACGTACAGCAGGCGGCCACGTGGCCCTGTGAAGAGCAGCAGCAGGGAGAATTCCTGAGTCGGGTGAGGAGAATGTCTGTGGGATGAGGTTTGGTTTACTCACTGGTTCCCTTAATAATTTCAAACTGGGTAATCCCGAAAGACACACGTACCAAGGAGTTTGGAGGAACCCCAGAAAAGGCAGAGAGGACAGAGAGGAAGGAGGGTGTAGGGATCTAGGGAAGTGGGTAACCCTGACCTTGATGTGGTGATATTCAGCAGGACACCTCAGAGNAGGAGTACAGAAATGACTCCAGGGTGGTGCAGCTTTGCCATATGCTAACGCAGNGGAAGGGCCAAGGTATTTAGGGTGACAGAGTAGAACCCATTGCTCTGAAGGCCAAACCTTTCTTCCTGGTGTGAGTGATAAAGGGCCTGTTTTCCATGGTGAAGTGATGAGAATAGATGGACCTGGTGTCCAGCCTCAGAAGGATGCACATATATACGTGTGACACCCACTGTGTCCAGTCATTGAGCACCCCATGATGAGTGATGTGAGAAGGGTCTTGCAAGCCAGCTTTGAGGACAAGCAGAAGTACAGCAACCCTCATACTCTTTCTTAATATATAACAGGAAAGACCGAAANGCCAAGAAGTGCTCAGGGAAACCCTCCGTGAGTCAAGACTGTAAGAACACACAGACATGTTAGCTGTCTGTTGCAGTGATGGTACCTAAGGCAAATGATGTACAGGTTTGTCATTGCTCATGGTCTCAGGTTTCAGTCCACGGTCACCTGGTCCCATTGCTTTGGGCTTGTGGTGACATAGTACACCACAGTGAGAACCCTTAGCAGAGGGAGCCTGCTCAACTCAGGGTTTCCAGGAGCAAAGAGAGAAGAGGGGACAGTCTCAATGTCCTCTTTAGGGGCACACTCCCAGTGACATTTCTTCCCTGAATCCCCATCTATTAAAGGTTCTGCCACCTCCCAGTAATATCCAGCTGAGGACCAAGGCTTTATTACATGGGCCCTTGGGAGACATTCAGACACAAACTGTAATAAGAATGAGATTTGGTGAGGACATCTTTAGGGATTCACAGCTACTCACACATTGCATTCACCTAAAGCAGACAACTCTATGACATTCTGTAAGAGACACAAGATTTCCAGAGAGCCCCAGGCTGTCCCCTTGACTGACAGCTACAAAGGAAGGGCTTTTATTTCTCATGGAGCACTCCGTAGTTGGCTGTAAGGTTTTATGTCAACAAAACCATAGATATGGATAATAAAGTGGTAGACACCCACTGTGTGGTGATCACTGTATATTATTGTTATACAATGTGAAGTAATGAAATAATATATAAAATGTGATGGAGTGTTTATGCTTTAAGTGTATATGATGCTAGGATAAGCCAGGGCCTCACTCATTAAAGGCAGGAGCTATGTTCTCTAAACTAAGATAGGACACACACACACACACACACACACACACACACACACACACACACTACTTGTAATAAATGCAGAGCAGTAGCTGGAGAGGTGATTCAGCGGGTAAAGCACACTTACTTGGCAAGCCCCAGGACCTCAGTTGGGACTGCCAGTGCTCACATAAAAACCAGATGTGGTGCTGTGTATATATCATCTCAGCACCGGGGAAGCAGAGACAGGAAGGTTCTGGGAGCTTGCTGGTAGCTAGTCTACTCAAATGGTAAGCTCCAGGTTCCATGAGAGACCTTGTCTCGAAAAGTAAAGCAGGGTCAATAAGAAAGGGAAGGATACTCATCACCAAGCCTGATGACTTGAGTTCAATGTCCAGAATACATGTGGCAGACAGGGAGAACCAATTGCTGTAAGTCATTCTCTNGCCTCCACACCTGTGCCACGGGGCAACCCTGCTCTCCCAAAAAGTAAATAAATGTAGTAAGAAACATTTTAAAAAGTAAGGTGGAGAGTGATAGAAGGAGGCACTTTCTGTTGACTTCTGGCCTCTCTGTGTGCACACATGCTGGCCCATGAGGAAGTGTGTACCTGCACATACATGTGCACACATGCATTTACCACACACATGCACACGCACTGAAAAAGAAATGCAATGGGTTTGGAGGTAAGATTTTTGTGTTTGGANTCTACTGCATATTAGGCAATGCAGTGAGTATATGTGCTAGATCACTCTGCCAGGCAATCTTTTGAAGACAGCTGGGGACTGGTGGTTTGTATGAAAAATATATCTAAGTGTTCTTTGAACCATCATAGATCCATTCTGAATGACTAAAAGTGACATAGCTGAGGGCCAGTGAGATGGCTCAGGGGACGCAGGCCTGATGACATGGATTTGATCCTTAGGATTCACCTGGTAGGAGGAGAGAACCAATGCAGGGAAGTTGCCCTCTGACCCCCACTCAAGGACCACATCGGTCAATCAAAATGTAA
>LZPO01017380.1:306442-325402 GCA_001675575.1 Neotoma lepida | reverse complement strand
TTGTTAGTTGGGGTGCTTTGTCCACTCCCTTGTTTCTTCCTTTGTTTTTACTCTAAACAGTTCCTCTTCAAACTTTCCTCAGTTTCCCTGTTGGATTGGATAGCTGTTCTCTGTTATAGTTATGTCATCCATATCCTTTNAGCTGTTCCCTCCATGCTCTGTCTCACAACTCCCTACTCCTAAACAACACCACATCAAAGACTCATGCTTCCCTCATGTACTATGTGGATAGTGTCTCTCCACAGACTCATCCCCTTCCTAGAATCTGGAGATTTTAGATTATTTCAGAAATAAATCTATTGTAGAAACAATTAGTTAAGATGAAGCCATGCTGAAATAGAGTAGGCCTTTAACAGGATAAAACTAGTGTCCTTATAAGAAAATGGAAAGAGAGAGAGACAGACACAATGAAAACATCCTATAAAAATGTGGACAGAGACTGAAGTAACATGTCTATGAGCCAAGGAAAACCAGACATTGGCTGTAGCNATCAGAAGCTGGCAGATGTGTGGAGTAGAGTCTCCCTCTTGAAGCCCAGAAACGACTAATCCTACCAACATCCGCATCCCAGACTTGGCCTCTGCAGCTATGACAGAATAAACTGCAGATGTTTTAAGGGGCCTAATTAGGAGGGGATTTGTTAAGACAGCCTTAGGATGTTAATACTCTTCTTGTCTAGACCTTCCTTCAAAGGCCCACTGAGGTTTTAGGAAGACCCAAGTTTTGTCTTGGCTAATCTGCTCTGGGCTTCTACCTCAACGCAGTAACTAGCGTTTACTAGTTAAGAGTATGTAAGAAAAATGAGTCTCTTTGTTAATGTGTTTATTAGCTAATGTGATCCCTAGCAACACAATAAATCTCTGCTAGATAAACACCCTGCCCGACAGCAGCTATCCTTGAATGACTAGGTTAGATGGGGGCTCAGCTAGGTGGTGATGTTCTGGAAATCCAGATGCTTGCCCATCTGCTTGTTCACTCAAATGCACAAGAGGCTGCGGAAAGGTGATACAATGAGGAATAGACTCAAGGATCAGTGGTAGGGAAGTAAATTAGGGCAGACTGTAAGCCCTTCTCACAAGCACAATTGCTTTGTAATAGATAATATTTAGTTATTCCCTGCCTTAGCTTCCCTTGAAGCCCTTTCCATATATAACTAACTCCTGAAGGCAAGAGGTCAAGGATAAGAATGTAAGGTGGGGTGGTTCTCTAGGTCATGTTGCTTAGGTGCAATTCTTCAGATTGCACACACATCGATGGGAGGAAGCTTTACACAGTAGAGCTTTCCTAGCTGATTCGTTGTTTCACACATCTCCTCTGCTCTGTGTCTCCACGCATGGCCTTGGGAGACAAGTCTATCTAGACCACACTANCTGCTGGTGACCTTCAGCTATGTAATGAGCCTCCTGGAGCATCAGCCTTCTCATCTGTGAACTGTCAGGAAGAATGCATCCTGGAAGTTGGCTATCAGGATTGGTGAAGTGTCTCTCCACACGGCAACATGCAGCGGCCAGGTCTGGAGAGCAAGTGCATGGACGCCATCTCGGTTATTTGCCTTTAGTTTCACTCTAAGTCTTCCTTTGCCTGGTCACCATGACTCCAAAATCTCTCAACTGCCTTTACCGCTAGCTGTTTATTTATATTCATTCACTGAGTTTATTTCTTCTCAATTTCACCCCAAATTCACAGCCAAACTTTATTGTGAGATATCATGTTATACAATGTTATGAAATACTAATATCAGCCTTTGGTTGATTAGCCAGCTGATGTCCTCATGAAGTCCTGTGCTAAGTGAATCTCTTGGCCAACCCTGACAATGATCCTCAGAATTAGGACAGAGTTAGGATATTAATTCAGTTTTAGAAATCTAAACGGTGAGCCAGGCATTTAAAACTGTATCTACTGTTATATGATAGATATTTTGTTTATGTTCTGACAAATAAAGCTTGCCTGGAGATCAGAGGGCAGAGCTAGCCACTAGTTAACTGTAGAGGGCAGGCAGTGGTGGCACACACCTTTAATCCCTGCACTTGGGAGGAGGAAACAGGAAGATCGGGAGTTCAAGGCTACTCTGGGCTACACCAGATTGAACCAGTCTAAAAGAGAAGCAGAGCCAGTTGGTGGTAGCACACACCTTTAATCCCGGCACTTGGGATCTCAAGCTTTAAATCCCAGCACTAGGGAGGTGGAGATAGGAATATAAGGTGGGTGGAGACAGGATCTCCCCCCATTTAGTCTGATGATTCCTAGAGGAAGAACCCTGTGGTGGCTGTTGCACTGCTTCTCTGATTTTTCTTTTTTCACCCTGATATCTGACTCTGGGTTTTTATTAATAAGACCAATTAGAATCGTGCATCAATCCACCCTCTCTTTTGTCTGTTAAACCCTCTCCAATACTTCTCATTATTGCTACTCTATTAACCTACATTCAAGATACTCACAAGTCTATCCTCAGTGGCTAATTCTCAGTGAGTTGCCTGCTTTCTTCTGGCCCTCTCTAGACCACTGACATATGGCCACTTAGGCCTCTCTTGACATGCTTTCTCCAGTTGGTGTGAGCTTCCTCCTGTCATACCAGACAGCTCCTTGACTTTNTCCTCCTGTCCCCTGTTCTCTAAGGTAGGAGTGCTGCTGGATTGACACGTTGGCCTTTTGTGTGTCTACACTCTCCTGCTCAATGAGCCCATTTCATGTCACACTTGGAATAACATGCAGTACACTTCTGCTGTCATATGATAAGTTGCTGAAAGTTGCTGTACTGTGCAAAATACACAGAATAGCAACCACACTGTGCAATGACAATCNGAGAACTTACAGGAAAAATGTGCCTGGGAGGCCACGTGCAGAGATATTATTGCACCTGTAGATTCAGCTACTAGGAAGGCCAACCTGGGTAATAAAGTGAGATCTTGGATTTAAAACAGACAAATAAATATGATTGAAGCATGGGTCTAAAAATGTTAATGTTACTTTTTTTTTTAAAAAAAAAAGTGATAGAAACTCGTGTAGTAAAAAGGTAGCACAGTTTTATGCTGCCTTGCTTTCCCTTCTGTTGTGAGGAAAAACATTCTGACTGAAAGAAACCATGGAAGAAGGAATGGGTTTATTTCATCTTCTATTTCCAGGTCATAATTCATAATAAGAAAGTCAAGGAAGGAGTTCAAGGCAAGAACCTGAAGACAGGACTGCTTGCAATTCCACACAGCATTTTCTTTGACTAGGGAATCCACTCAAGGCCAAGAGAGCAGAGCAGAAATCACAGGGGAGTGCCACTTGGTGGCTCATTCAGAGGGTCATGCTTAGCTAGCTTTTTATACAGCTAAAGACCACCTGCCTAGAGGTCATATCACTTATAGTGGAATGAGCCCTGATGTGTCAATTACCAATCAAGACAGTCCCTTACAGATATGCCCACAGGCCAGCCTGAAAAAGGCTAGTAGTCAACTTGGAGTCTCTTTTCAGGTGACTCTAGCCTGTTTTAAGTTGACAGTTAAAGTTAACTAACACACACACACACACACACACACAGAGAGAGAAAGAGAGAGAGAGAGAGAGAGAGAGAGACAGACAGACAGACAGACAGACAGACAGACAGACAGACTGACTGACAGAGAGAGTTAAAATACACTATATGATACAAAAAGAAGTTTAGTAATTTATCTTGAATAAGTTTTGAGGTTGGGAGTCAGTGTGAGGTGCTATTCTGAAGCCAGCAGAAAAGACGTTATGTGGTGATATTTTATCTGTGTCCCCCAATAAAATTTATCTGAGGGTCAGAGGAAGAAGGTCAACTACCAGTAGTAAACACAAAAGTCATGCAATGTTAGCACACGCCCTTAATCCTATCACCTAGCAGGCAGGGTCTGCCTGGATCTCTGTGAGTTCAAGGTCACACTAGGGAACAGAACCAAGCCTTTAATTCTAGCATCAAGCATAGAGTTCTGAAGGTCTGTCTATACAGACAGACAGGAAGTGACAGAGCTGAGCAAGAGAAGGAAGTGGTGTGACTAGGCTGAGAGAGCCAATGGGAGAGCAGAACAGAAGGGAATATAGACGTGGAGAGCGAGAATGTCACACACACTCTTTCGGAAGCAGCNGTGTTGGTGAGGTGAGCCTGGTAGCTGTTCCTAATTCCTCTGATCTCTGTCAGATTTTCACTCTATTTCTGGCTCCNTGTTTCATTTAACAAGACTGTTTAGAAATTCGTTATACAACGTTACAACAGACATGAGCAAGTATGGCTTATAAAATGGAGAAAACTGAGCTCATAGGGGAATATTTGAGGTACGATCAATGAGTATTTTGTTTCCCTACACGTTTTGGTTTAGCTGGGTTCATACCCATGCATTTACACAGTGTTTCTTCCAGAACAAACCACAGGCGAGCAAAGTGGAAGTGTGTGTTATGTTTAAATGATTGCCTAGTATATCATCTATTCATACCTGATCTTTAAAGATGCCATTTTCAAACATTGGGTGGCTCGGCTCTAGGTGATCTGGCATCCTCTTCTAGCCTTTGGCAACCCCCACATACACACACAAGTATGACACACACACACACACACACAAATAAAAATAAAAATTAACCTTAAGAAACATAAGAGGCTATTCAAGACTTAGTAACTGATTTGTGACCAGCAGATGGATTCTGACCTACACTTTGAAGAGCACTGCTGCAGCATGAGGACAGAAGTTCCTGCTAGGCTTGCTGGATGGCAGCCCTCTCTTTGACACAGTTAGCAAGACAGACTCAGTCTCCCAGTATAGAGCTGAGCAGACAGGAGCAGAAAGCTGTATTCTTTGGGATTATGGTATGTTAGGTTCCGAAAGATTGTATCTGAGTTCATTTATTTGTAAGAGAATTTTNAAAAAGCCTGTAGTTTTGCTTCATTTTGGTGTAATTTGATGTGATTTGTAATTCGGTATAATTTGCTCTGTGTGTGCTGGGGAGGACACCCAGTGCCTGGCACACCGGAGACAAACATCTACCCTTGAGCTGCTTACACTAGCCCTGGGGCTGTTGTAAGCACGGCCCCAGGCTGTGGCTGATTTGCTGTTTGACAGATTTTCTCATTTTTCAGACCCCTTTTCACTATTTTAAGATTTGCTTCGTTTGCATGTCCAGCAAGTATTTGTTTCCTTTTCCGAATTGTCACATCCCTTCACGTTTCAGTCTGGTAACCTGAAAACCCTTCTTCCCCACTGCTCTGTCGTTCCCCTGGACTCCATCAGGTTGAGAAGCCTTAGAATACTGCACGAGCATGGGAAGAGACAAGAGGCTAAGACCACACAGCTGAGGCTAAATGCCAACTTGCCTGATACCATTTGCAATATTAACTTTTCCCAATGCTGTCACCAATACTTGACAGAAATCAAATTAAGGGAAGAATAATTTTGTTTGTCTTGTGGTTGGCACAGTCCATCAGCAGGAGCAGCATAGCAGGTCACGGAGGCAGGAGCACGCAGCTACAACTCTACGGAGGGGCAGACCGGGAAGCAGAGAGAAGTGGATGCCGGTACTCAGCTGGCTTTCTTGAGAGCCTTTGCTCCTCTTACTCATGAGATGGTACCATTCACGTTCGGTGTGGGTCTCCTCTCCACAGTTAAGCTTCTCTGGAAACACCCTCAAAGAGGATGCCTAGGTAATTATGAGTCCAGCCAAGTTGACTATGAAGATTTTACCGTTGTACCACATGTCACTGCCCTGTAGCTATGCATATGAGGGTGCTTCTGGGTTTTCGACATCTTGGTGATCTTTGTGGTCTCCGGGGGCTTTGATCTTCATTTCTTGTTAATGATTGAACACGAAGTCTGTTCTATGATTTGTTTTGGCTCGCTCTTTCAAATGCTTTAGTTCATAGACCTCTGACTCACGTGTTGAAGGCGTGACTGCCAGAGAAGAGGCTTCTGAGACTTGATTGGATCATGAGAGATCTAATTTCATCACAGGACTGTAGGAGACGATGCCTACCTGGGGGAAGCAGTCACTGGAGGCATTCCTTTGAAGGGCATCTTTTATTCTACCNCTGGACCCTTTCTTCCTGGCCACCTACCTTCTACCTGTCATGATACGAGTATCTTTCTCCCACCACAATGTTTCTGCCTCACCTCAGGCCTAAAAACAATGGAGTCAGGGGTCTATGAATTGAAACATTTCAAACAGTGAGTGGAAACAAATCATTCCTCCTTTTAAGCTATTTTTTCACAATACTAGGAAGTGGCTAGCACACTCCACTTATAACTCCCTCACCTGGGGAACTGGTATCCTGGAATGTGAGCCTTGCTGCTAAGTGGCTGAGGACCACTCCTACCTCCAACATTGTCTCCCTTTCTAGTCTCAGGGTTGCACAGTATCTGCTAAGGCNCTGGAGTTCCTGTTGAAANGTGAGAAGTGACCACATCCTACCCCTGCTACCAATCAGTGGATAATCCACAGCAATACAGCTCTGAGCTCCAAGCATTCAATGATCTGGGCAATCAACCACCACCCCTGCTGCTGCCAAAGGGATTGTTAAAGTCCTAGAAGCTTTTACAACAGTCCCTGTCACTTGATAGAGCCCAAATTTAGGTCCCCTTTGCCCTGGGGGACTTTTTCTTTAAGTTTACTGTTCCATTGGAAACTCTGCCTCAGCCCCGCCTCCTCCCTCTCCAAACCCTGCCCCTCAGAAAGCCCTCCAAGTGGTGGCTCCTCCCCTGNGACTGCTCAAGACCATGGGTCTAGGGTATTTACACTCTGGTCCATAGACTTGCATGTGATTTCTCCTCTTCCTCCACGATCATCTGACAATGCTTTGCTCAGATTAAACGTGATTTTATTAATTCGGTTTGATCTGGCTTATTGCATCAGAAGAGAAACCCACAACTGGGGATCCAAAATACTTATCATTTAGTAGCTCTTCATTTATTTCTCAATACTGCAAAGGGCAGGCCCCATTGTTGTTCAAATGAATTTGGCTAACACTAACTAGTCAGGAAATCTGTCGGGTTTTGTGAGGATGCGTGAGTCCACATTTATTGTAAATATTGACCAAATTGTTGTCTTTCTTTTCTCCGAAGTCTTGGAGCCTTTTTATTCAGCATTCTCTCCCCTACCTTCAGCCCTGTAGCTCACTTTCCTTACATCCTAAATGGATGAGCCTAGCTTTCCCTGGTAGAGGTCCTGGAGCTATTGCTTTCAGCCAGGAGTGGTGGTGCACACCTGTGATCTCAGCGCTTTGGAGACAGCAGGGGAGGTAGGGCAGGAGTTCAAGGTCATCCTGAACTAAAATGACAACTTCAAGGTCAGTCTGGGCTGCATGAGATCTTACCAAAAAAGTGAAACCCAAACTAAGAGGTCTCTAACAACAGCAAAACTCTCTTTATCCCTCAAGACTAACATACTCACTTTCTACACTTGACTCTTTCTGAAATTACTTTGTGTAAAAAAATTGATGCATCCATTTAGGGTAGTTTGTGATCCCCGTTCCCTCAAAAGATGGTTTTAAATTGGTGGTATTTTGCAAAATCTTTAGTATCTTAAAATTAAAAGAAAAAAATTAGATATCTCTGACATGTCCGTACTAAGTGGGGTTGAAATAATGAGGTTATAAAATGTTTTCTCGTGATGATTTCAGCATTACAAGAATCCCATTGGGAGCAGTTCTTGGAATGGGGTGAGCACGGTTTAGATAGACTTGCATTCTTTCTCTGATTATCAAAGCTTCTACTGAAACCACCTAACAGGGGATCCTCACCCTCCCTTTCTCTCCTCTGCCTGCTCACTGGAGCATTTTGCATCCCACGCCACCTTTCCCGGATGCCACAGAGCTTTCCACCTCTGGCTTGATGTGTCTTCAGAGGACAGAGGTGAGCACAACCCTCCACGGGGTCTGTAGTCATTGCTTCCTGGAAATTGGCTGCTATTTGGAGAATAGAAGTTCAGGGGGTTCCCTATCATTTGCACTCCTATGCATACCATTCAAGTTGTCTGGAAAGCCCCTCTCAGAGAAGTATTTTAGGTTTTAAAAACAAATAATTTTGCTTCAGAGCTGACACAGAACCTGGACGCTTCAGAGCTGAAAGGAACAAAACTCAGTGACCCTAGGAAAATCAACAGGGGTCGGGTAAATAGAAGCACAAAAACATCTTTTATTACAGAAATAAGATCAATAAAGGCAAGCAGGGTTGGAGTTAAATATAAAAGATGTTTTTGTTTTGTTTTGTTTAAAAAGAAAAAACACTTGGCAAACTGCCCTGGAACACCCAACAATTTATTTCTGGTCCTTCAAGGTTATTGTTTTGACCCAAGTGGAGTTTTTTCCATCAATAAATCTAAAATTTACCAAATAATAGAATAAAGCCATTTGAAAAATATTATCAAAGTTTATTTTTTCTATTATTGCCAAACCTACATGTGGTCTCTCTGAGATGAGACATTTATGGTGGGGTGAATTTTTGAAGTTTTATTGTATTTGTACAAACCCAAATACAGAATCAAGATCATTGCTGCCTGCTGTACCCAGGGCTTGGGAGCCCAAGAGACCATGTGAGATGTGACAGGCCCACAGGGGACTCTCCTGGCTCTTTCATGAACNCAGGAGAGAACGTGAGAATGGGCTAGAATGCTGACTAGTGCCTGACTAGTGCAACAGTGAATTGTACTGAGCTCTTGGGTCTATCCTGTGCTCCAGGTAACCAGGGCTGGTGTTGGAAGAGGAAATAAAATTTGTCTGCCAAAAAGCCACCAAAATGCCTTCTTGATTATGTTAGAGAACAAATTTTCAGTGCTATTGGGAGACCAGGATCTTTTTTTTTAATCTCCTAAAAGTGATATTTGAATTCTGTGATTTTTTTAAAAAGAGAAGAAAAAGTAAAAGCAGTACATAAGCCCCACTTCACATACCTCAGGTACAAATAATGCCAAGCGAGGGCTGTACATATTAAGTTCTTAAAAGAGTGAAAATAGAAACCATCAAACCACTCTACTGGGATTCAGATAGTGATACTGCGATACCGAAGTGCACGGAATGCTGCTGTCTTGGATATCATGTCTGTTGTTGTTTGAATCTAAAACATACCCTACACATGTCCTTTCAGATTCACATTTTAAACCCTGTTCCCTAGTTGATGGCACTATTTTGGGAGACTGTGGGACCTGCAGGAGGTAGAGTCTAACTGGTGAAAGCAGTCAGTAGGGAGGGGCCTTTAAAGGTTACAATCCAGCCCCTACTTCTGGATCCATTCCTTTGGTTTTCTGATCTGCCAATAAGTAAACAGATTTGCCTCAGCTCCCACCACCACAGACGGATGGGGTCATTGACCCAACAACATCTCAGCTCCTACTAACACAGATAGATGAAGCCATTTGACCCAACAACACCCCATATCATAGAATGACACCCTCTAACACCCTGAGCCCAAATAAATCTTTCTCCCTTTAAATTGTTTCTTTCAACTATTTTGGTCATAGTAGCATGAAAACAACTATCAAAAACTAACTCTTTTGTAGTTCACCAAATATTCTAAAATGATGCGTATTAAAGAAAAATCTGATCTTCAAATTAATTAATGTATTTGTTTATTGGAGGGGAGGAGGCACCTGTGCCATTGGCGGAAGTGAGGAGGTCACATGATAGCTTTCTCTCCTTAATCATGTGGGTGCTGAAGATCAAACTCAGGTTGTCAAGCTTGGAGGCAAGTGCCTTTACCTGTAGAGCCTTCAAAATCTTAAACTTACTATCAACTTATTGCCTACTTGATCTTTAGGAAAAACGAACAAACAAAAATGTCACAAAACAAAAGAGAAAATCAAATTTAAAAAAAAATGCTGTTATAATTACAGACAAGAACAGCTCAAGAACACCAGCATCTTTATTACATATGCCAATGCCAGCACAGGCGAGGGCATAGGAGCTGTTATGACACTAGAATGGACATACTCTCAAGGGACATACAAGTCCATGGTGTAGCACACCACAGCAAGTGAGTTTAGTCTGTGTGAAGAGATATAAAGGTGAACCCAGCAGTGGTGTCTGCTGCCTGGGCCTCTTCCTTAGCTGTGTTGCCATGGAGTTGAGAACAAGCCCAGAAACTGTGTCCCAGAGAGGCCTTGAACCAACCACATTGGGTCTCTGGAGGGAAGGATGCTAATCTCCTCAAGCCCTTGGGATCCTGGCTGGAGGAAGAGCAGCAGCTTCCTCTGCTCTGCATTTCCTCAGAGAACAAAAGGAGATGTAGAGCAGAGAGAACCGCACCAGGAGATGCTGAGGTCCACAATAGTCAGACAGGGATGTCATACAGGCCACCAGGGTGACTGAGGATGACTTGAGTTAGACCTTTATACCTCATATCTTGTTACATCAGTACCCTTTGTCCTGAAAGATGACAGTGCTGGCCGTTCCTTCCTGTGGACGTAAGGGTAGCAGAAAAGAATGAGGCATAACCGGCTGCCTCACCCTTTCCTCTAGTTTCCATGACATACACAGACTGTCTCCTCTGATCCCAGGATGTGCCACTGCTTCTAAGGCTGCCTCATCCATGGCACAATGAGAAGGTTGGGGTTAGACAGCACTTTTTCCATTTCCTACATTTCTTTGTCATTTCCAACTTTTGTCACCTGCTTGGCATGGCTTCTAATTCTGCTGGAGTGTGCTTGAAAAATACCTTCTGGCTACTCATTTTCAGCATAGTGTAGGCTAAGCATTTTGCTCTTGTTATGCTCACACATGAACTGGAAGCACACATTCGAAAGGCCTAATAAGTTCATAATAAAACTAAGCACACAAAAATGTCATCCCAGTACCACACACCGTCTCTGCGTGCCTACTAAACTGTCCACCTCGTTCTCAACAGTCTGTGTTTAAGGATGACTGCATCCTACACTAATCACATCTTGTGCAAACACGAGGCACAGTTTTATGTATTTTTAATGAACAGGATGTTTGATTACACCATTTTAACTTTCTAGATCACTCTTGCCTTTATGGCCCCTTAAGTTGCTTCGCCAGTCAACCAACTTCCAGTGGCCTTGATTCAGTGTGGAAATTAACAGACCTTATAAAAACAAGTCGTTTTTGCAACAAATACATTTAGAAAATTGATTATAGTTTAGAGGCCCGCACAGGAAGGATTCCTAGCCCAACTTGTTGCCAGGGTCCATGTCTTCTCCAGACAGTATTTCCTCATGTGCTCCCAAGCCTCCTTCTACCTCAAATTCAGCCTAAACAGTGAGACTGAGAGAGATGGATTCCAAAGCAAGCTCTTTGTGCATGTGGATGACCAACTTGTCAGAGGCTAATTGTGCAAATTTTGGGGGTAACAACTCCCTTCTAAGCCTTTGCTTCACCCAGGTAAAAGAGAAGTTATCCATCTCTGGCAGGGAGGCTATGATGCTTTGATGTTGTTTCAAATAAGATTTACTGAATGGACTGGAGGTTTGTAGCAGCGTATTAGTTGTTTCTCCTCATTGCTATGACAATATACCTGATAAAAACGTATGGTCTGCGTAGATGCAGTCCATCCTGGTGGGGAGTACGTGGCAACAGGAGTCTAAGTGTCTGGTCCTGCTGCATCCACAGCCAGGAAGCTGAGAAGGATGGATGCTGCCACTCAGCTTGCTTTGTTTTGCTATTTATCTTTTCTTTTTATCCAGCCTCATACTTCATCCCATATGGTGGTTTCACCCATGTTCGAGATGGGTGTGCTTTCTTCAGTCAAATGCCTCTGAAAACACCCTCATAGACACACCTAGAGTTATATATTCTGGCTGATGTTGGTTGTTTTTGCTCTTGGTGGGGGGCTGCCATCCAGCTCCCACATAAATACGCAGAGGCCTTTTCTTACTTAAGAACACCCAGCCTTAGCTTGGCTTGTTTCTTGCCAGCTTTTCTTAACTTTAAATTATCCCCATCCGTCTTTTGCCTCTGGACTTTTTCCATTCTCTTGCTTCTGTAAACTCTTACTCTGAGACTTGCTGTGTAGCTGGGTAGCTGGCTCCTGATGTCCTCCTCCTTCTCTGGCTGTAAGATGAATTTCTAAACAGTCTTGTTAAATAAAAACACAGGGCCAGAAATAAGGTGAAAATCTGACAGAGATCAGAGGAATTAGGAACAGCCGCCAGCCTCACCTTAACAACGCCACTGCTTCCAAAAGAGAGTGCCTGACTTCCTATATTTCCACGCCTATATCCATTTTTGTTCTGTTCTCCCATTGGCTCTTTCAGCCTAGCTACATCACTTCCTCCTATCGCCCATCTCTGTCACTTTCTGTCTGTCTGTATAGACCTCCAGAATTCTATGGTTGATGCTAGGATTAAAGGCATGTGTCTCCACACTTGACTGTTCATAGTGTGACTTGGAACTCACAGAGATCCGGACAGACTCTGCTTGCTAAGTGATAGGATTAAGGGCGTGTGCTAACACTGCAAGGCTAGTGGCTGACCTTGTTCCTCTGATCCTCAGATAAATTTTATTGGGGGACATAGATAAAATGCCCCCACATCTGGCTACTTCTTTTTTCTCCTCCCAGATTTCTCCTTCTATTTTCTCTGCCTGCCAGCCCAGCCTATTTCTCTCTCCTGCCTCGCTATCGGCCATTCACTTCTTTATTAAACCATCAGGTGTTTTAGACAGACACAGTAACAGCTTCACAGAGTTAAACAAATGCAACATAAACAAAAGTAACACACCTTAAAATAATATTCTACAGCAGGGTGATTTGGAGTCCAGTCAGGTTGACAATGACAATAACTGGTAACAAATTGTGTGCTGTGACAGACATATGGATAGCAAACGCTACCGTAAGTAAAGCCAATGAACACATCTGAGGAATAGACTCCAATCTAAATGCCTTCCTGCCTGCCTGCCTGTGTTTTTCTATCTCTGTAGTTGGAATCAAGGGCAAAATCAGTATAAACTGAGCAGTGACACTATCCGGCCGTGGAGAGGTATCTAAGATGTGTTAAACTCTCATGTGTCAGACAATGATCTAAGCTCTTTATGTGGACTCACTGATTATATCTTTATAGATCTAGAAAGCAAGGATTGTTGTCATATCCATGTTAAAGACAAAGAAGCTAAGCAAGGCATGAGGAGGCAGGTCAGATGCTAACCATGTGAAGAAATGCTGAAGCGATTTTGAAGAGAGGCTTGATTGACCAGTCATGGCCAGGAAATGTGTTTAGAGAGCAGGACCAGATATAGACCCTAGAAGAAGAGGACTGCCATGATGTTGGAGTGTAGCAAATAGGCGTCGGCCCCGGGCAATGGGGAATTCTAAGGAGCAAGCCTCCAGGCCTGTGCACGTAGACAAACACCTGGTGATTATGGTGGAGGTCTCTTTAGCAAGGAGAAAGTTCTAGCCACAGGGTCAGTTTCTGAAGATGGAGACAAAGCCTATAGGGACTTCAGTGTTGATGCAAGGTTAGGTTGTCTGTGTAATCCCGGAAGTGGAATTCAAAAACTCGAACCAAAATAAACCAAGACATAGGATGAGGGCTATTCGAAGGGGAAGTGAGAAACTGGCTATCCACAGGGAATAAGAGGCCAGGAGCTGGAAAGCTGCCAAGCAGACACAGCAAGCCTTGCCTCCAGCTTGATCCTGGGCACTAGGAGTCCAGCTATGCTGGTTCCAGCTTTCCTGGCTCAGACGGATTCTGGTGACCCTGCTGTGAGCCAGGAGAGGAAGACACAGATGCTACAGCTGACAGGAAACTTAAAACCCAGAAACTCCCCAGGCTATTCACATGACAAGTCTTGACAGAACTCAAATGTACAACACTACCATTTAAAATAACTCAGCACTTATCCTTGCTCTTTCTAGCCCGGGGAAGTAATTCTTAAGCTAAAAAAGAAATCTTAAGCTGGACATGGTGGCTCAAAACTACAATCCCAGCAGGCAGGAGCCTGGGGCCAAAGGATTAGTTCAAGGTCATCTTGGGCTACATAGAGAGTTGGAGGGCAGTTCAGATTACATGAGACCCCGTTTCAAAAATCCCCAAATAAAATAAAATTGATTCAAAAGTAAGCTCAAGAAATCTTGATGCTTATTTTTAAGTGAAAAGTGAAAACAACTCAAATAAAATAGATTGTCATGAAACTGCATTTATTAGATCAATAATGTACAGTTACCACAAATCATGCTTGTGAGGAATTCTTATTATTTCTGTCTTTGTGCATACTGGGCAACATCTTCCATTTGGGTATATCCATCCCCCAATGAGTGTTTCTAATTACGCAGAAATGTTCGAAACATAACAGAGTAACAAAAATCAGAATGACATATCAGAATGTTGTCTGAATTTGCTGAGGGCAATTATATTTTTATACAACAGATAAATGAAACTAGAGCTTATTTAACATGGTTAATTAAGTTGGCTCTACTTATATAATATTAGTGCACTGTTAAACTACAGATGATCAAGATTTATGAAATTAATATTTACTATTTTCATAGTAGTTTCACATAATGGATTTAAAAAAAAAACAACAATAACCTTACTTGCTATGTCTAGAATTCTTGAAAACATCTTAGTTGTGGTAACTTTTACAATATTTTCTATCACCCCTGTACTTCTTAGATTTTATGTTAACTTGACACAAGTTAGAGAAAATACCTCTAGGATCAGTCTGTAGGCAAGCCTATGGGCATTTTCTGAATTAGTGATTGATGTGGGAAGGGCCATGCACATTGTGGGTGGTCCCATCCCCAGGCTGGTGGTCCTGAGTTCTATAAGAATTCAGGCTGAGCAAGTCACTAGGAGCAAGGCAGTAGGCAGCACCCCTCCAAGGCCAATGCATCACTCCAGCCTCCAGATTCCTGCCCTGCTTGAGTTCCTGCTCTGACTTTCTTTGATGATGAAGTGTGATATGGAAGAGTAAACCAAATAAACTCTTTCCTCCCAAGTTGCTTTTGGACATAGTGTTTCATACAGCAATAGTAAGCCTATACAACAGGCCTTCAAGCAACTTGGTTTATTATTATTTTCCTCTTCTTCTATGGAAACTAAGTAACAATTGAAAATGTTAACTCACCACATGGAAACTCAAGTTATTCGTGTAGACTTTTTACATAGCGGGTAATACAGTCTGACCTTTACTTTGACTAGGTATGAGCAAAAGTACTTAAATGGATTTTGTTGGGTTTTTATCAGATGTAAATACTTATGGGAAAAAGGAAGACCTCTCTGGGTATAATTGAACTATTTGAGACAGTTCTTAATGGCCAAACTTTCTCTGAGTNTAGGTAAAACTTAAATAATCAAGATTTCCTTGGAACTGTGAATCGGGGAACTGCCCACATGGTGTTTTGTTTAATTTCCATGTTAAGCTATGCAAGCACCTTCTGAATGACACTGAATTGTGTGGGCTACAGGCACTAAAAGTCACACCAGCAATCTTCAAGCATTGGGTGGTAGGGAGGCGGGTGTCAATGATGTGTGAATAGTAAGTAGCTTAGCAGTATCTTTTGATGGAGTAGATAAGAGTCACGTGACATAAATGGAAGGGGGCCATAAGTGAACAGTACGGATGGGCATCTATATCAGTTGCCTTTTTCATTGCTGAGACAAAATACATAACAAAAGCAAGCTAAGGAGAGGTTTATTTTGGCTTATGACTTGAGGGTCCATCATGGTAAAGGCAGATAGTTAACAGGGGAGGGGCAGGTGAATACATTACATCAACCGTCAGGAAACAGACAGGGATGGATGGTCCTACTCACTCCACTTTCTCCTTTTTATTCAGCCTTCCACATGTAGGATGGGTCTTCCCACCTCAATTAACCTAATGTAGAGTCTCCCACAATTAACCTAATGTAGAAACATGCTCATAGATTTATCTCCTATGTGATTCCAGATCCTGTCAAGTTAACAATAGAAAGCATCACCACGTCCGATCCTCTTTTGCCCACTTAAGAGGAAGAGCGAATGAGTCACCTGGCTAATGAGGGCATAGACGGACTGAGGAAGTCCAGACAAGGGAGTATGTAGACCAAGAAGACCAGGCTACTGCAGAAGAAGAAAGGAGGGACTGGGTAGGCTGTCATGTAAGGAAGTTGGAGTGAGGGTACTTGAGGGTCCACATCATGACCTTTTAATCTTCTTCCATACTTGGTAGAGTAAGTCTTGAGATTTCTCTGTTCTCTCCTTCCTACATTCTCTGGTCACTCTCTGCCCAGCGAGGCACAACAGCAAACTCAAGCAATGTCAGACGCTGAGAACCCAGAGTGCTGGTTCTCATCCACAGTTTGAAGTAGGTATGGAGATGCTGAGAAAATGAGGGATTTGTACACAGAGTAGGGAAGGCCAGTAGTCCCTTGGGGGGGAGGGGGTGTTCTGCACTATTCCCCACTCCTTTGGGACAATTCTCAATACTGCTTAGATTTGCTCCCACTTAAGAGATATAAAAATACAGCAAGTATATATGGTCCAATTCATCCCATAATCCTCTCTTCTCCTTTTCCACCATAAGATAAGTACTCCCTTCACTCTGGAAACATCTTTAAAATGTTTAGAATGGCGGCACCATAGCTAGAATCATTCCAAATAGATTTATCCATTTACCGCTGTGCAGCTCTCCCACTGGCCAAACCCACTTTTGAAAAGGATTTGAAGGTTTTTAATTGATGTTGGGTAAAACTGAAATAGAAAATGAAAAACTATGGAGAGGAACAGGGAAGCAGATATGCCAGGCTGACATAATTAGCGTAACACGGTGAGTCACAAAGAAATTGTTGGAAAAAATGAAAACTATTAGATACTTTCATCAGTGTCTTCTGGAATCACAGAAANCATCTTGTCTATGTTAATTGGTATTAATTTTTCTGTGCTTGATTTTAAAATGTGCCTTGAACCTATGAAAATCTCAAAGATTACTGCCTTAATATCAGTCTCAACAATAAAGATACTAGAGATGAATATCTTTGTAAAGCCAATTATTCAGCAGAAACTAAGCACAGGAGGTAAACATTAGGATGGTAAGTCACAAATGTGGATCCCGAAAAATCAAGAAAAGCAAAGTAGTGTTGAATAGAAAACAAAACCAAAACCCAAACATGAATTTTCAAATCAGATATCCCGGACTCTGCTTAGTCTTCCGGTAGACAGCTGTGCCAAATAATCTCTCTGTGCTTCAATGTTTTCATATCGAAATCTCTAAAAGTTTGCCACGAGTAATAGGTGCAGGTATTGACGCATCTATGGCAGTGCTCAGTACGCTGAGGGCAAACAGTAAATGGTCATCAATCACCTTGCATCTGCAATCATCCAGGCACAATTCTATGGGCAAGAATTAGAGTAGGTCCATCTCTTGGGATATGCTATATTCTGCCAGGCTGACAACATTAACCACCACAGGAACTTCTGTTCACAGACCCTCAGAGTAAGCTAAGCTTCATGTGCAGTTTCCAAGCTCTATCACTGTATCCTCAGCACTGAAGCTGTAGGATCTTTGATCTTCAGAATGTGTCTGCTTTACCAGGGATGTTGCTCAGGCATCTGTATTTTAACCCATCCAAACCAGATCACAGGCACGATTTTTAAAACAGGACGATGATCTAGGAGTTTTCGTGAACTCAGCTGAACACTGTCATATACATTGTTAAGTAAGAGGCCTAGAGAAAGAAGCATAGGGAAGACACACAGAGGTGTGACGGTGGCAGCCAGCTGCTCAGCCACCTTTTCCAAACCCTCTCTTGCCAATCTTACTTGGGCAGAGATGAGGAACCCTGGGCACCACAGCCAGCATCCCTTGAAACCAGGTGCTAACACATTGTGCTCCAAAGAGACCAGGAAAGCATGTGTGAGGAGAATTCTTATCTTGCTGAAGGAAGTATAGATTTAGTATAGCTGCTCACTTGCCTTCTTCCTGCATAACGCATGGGGTTGCAACAGTCACATTAACCCATAAAACAAGTGGCACAGTCAAACACTAAGGATTCAGAGTAGAAACAAAGGCCAATGACAGATCCAACGCCACACCCTTAGTTGGGCCATATAATAGACAGTGTTTACATCCTCAGTGGTGTATCAGAAATCCTGTATACTTTCTGAACATCTGTCATCAGGACCATGAGGAACACACAGTGCGTATGCACACTCTGCGTGGCAAGTGTGACCTTGCCTGCTACAGTCTCAGATGATGAGCAAAGCGACAGAATTAAGGAATTGATTAAAAAGCAATAGGATCATCAGACCACTTAGAGAAAATTAAAGAGAGAAACAATGGCCCATCCAAGAAACTGAATCTTCTAGATTGTCCTTTAGGTCATCAAGTTCCAATAAGATATATGTAATTATCCTTCAGACAGTGACACCACAGTGTACTTTTAGGCCAAGGAAAGATATCGTGTCTCAAAATAACTGAAATCCACAGAAAAGGTAATGAAAATTCCTGTGACAAATCAAGAAGGATCAACCTAGAAAGAGTGACTCAGTTCTGAATCACCTTGACCTGAGCACCTAAACCCCAGGGGCCTACAGAGACATCTGGTCAACCTCATATTCTGGGTTGTTACCTGTTATGCCCGAGATGATGCAACTCCTAAAAGGAAAGGGAAATGATTTACTGAAAATCCAAGAAAAGGAACAGTAAGATTAGCAGCCAAAGTCAAATTCTTTGCACTCTTCAAATCAGGAAGGATGTGAAGATACTCAAAGCCTTCTGCAACCCAAAAGACATGTTTTTTGTTTGCTGTTTAAGATATTAGAAATGGTGTTAGTTTCCTCTGTGTACTATCACTTATAAAACAGAATTCATTCTCTCATGGGAGACCGAAGTCTGCCTTGAATAGCAATTTCTTCTTCCAGCGTCCAGCGATGGCAGCATTTCTTGGCTTGTATCCTCATCCTCCACCATCCTCAGGTCTCTGCCTGTGTAGTCACAGGGTCTTCCCTGGTGTGTGTCTGTTTCCTTTCTTCTTCCTTCCTTCCTTCCTTCCTTCCTTCCTTCCTTCCTTCCTTCCTTCCTTCCTTCCTTCCTTCCTTCCTTCC
>LZPO01017380.1:290180-306377 GCA_001675575.1 Neotoma lepida | reverse complement strand
TTCCCTCTTTCCTTCCTTCCCTCCTTCCCTCTTTCCTTCCTTCTCTCCTTCCTTCTTTCCTTCCTTCCTTCCCTCCTATGGTGCTGATGATCAAAACCAGGGCCTCACACATGCCAGGTAAGTATTCTACCACTAAGCTACATGCTTAATGTCCCTCTGTCTCCTCACAGGGATAATTGTGATTAGAATTCAGGCCCATCTGGGTAATCTAGAATCACCTCTCCAAGCCAAAATCCCTTTGCTTAGTTGAGTAACATTTATAGGTTCTATGGGTTAGGATCTAGTGTCTTTTCATGGCCAGAAATGCACCTGCCATACAACGTTCCTGAGAAAACCCGATCTACTTAACTTGTGAGCTTCATTTATCTTATAGATACATTTACATTTATAATCAATGCCTGAATGTTTAGGGATTATGATTTTTATTTATTATTTATAAAGCGATATGATTACTTGAAAATGGATTATGTCTAAAACTCAAAGTTTAAAGGAATCCAGAAGATAACAAGTTGGACTTCTCAAGATGATCCAATCTGTAGCCCACTGTGAATTCAAGAACGGTGATCAAAAGCTGCTAACAAGAAATCACAAACTTACTTAAAAAATTGTGAGATTTCCTTTTGCATTTTCTAACTCTATTGCCCAGTTCCCTAGCTTGAACTTTGTAGAAGACAATGCTAATGTCACTGGGTGACATTAATAATGTCAATTGACAATATTAACAATGCCAGGGAACCGAATGATGAGTACTCTGCATCAAATCTGCCAAAGCTTAACACATTTACAGTATTTTTGTGTATCCCTTCATTCCCTCTGTGTGTGTACACATGCATGTGTGTATGTAGGTGCACATATCTGCATGTGTGTATGCATGTGTGCTCATACATGTGCTTGTACATGTGTGTGTGCATATATGTATGTGTATCTGTATATTTGTTTATGTGTATGTGAATGTGTGTATATATGTGAGTGTATGTATATATGAATATATATGTATGTTTGTGTGTACATAAGCATGTGTATGTGTACATGTGCATATATGTATGTGAATGTACGTATGTGTACATATGTGTTTATGTGAATGTGTGCATATGTGTGTGAAAGTGTGTGTATGCGTGTGAGTGTGTGCACATGTGTCTATGTGAATGAGTGTACATGTGTGTGCATGTGTGTATATGTGTGTATGTGATTTGTGCATATGACTGTGAATGTGTGTATATGCATGTATTTGTTTGTGAATGGTTGTATATGCGAATGTATGTGTATATGTATATCTGGGGGGGGGTTGGGAGGATGTTTCAGTGACATTTAGTAGAACAGTTCATATTCTAATCTTCAAAAGTGAGCAGGGATTTGGANCCCAGGACAACCCACCTTCGAGAGTGTCCTCTGTATCCCAACATGGAAAAGAGCCAGGAAGAGGGTCTCCCATACTGGCCACCCTCAGCCCCCCTGCACTGCACATGGAGGGCATCTTCGGGGCTTTCAGGCCCAGGATCCAGTTTGCTGCCTCTTGGGAAGTCTCGAGTCTTGTGCGTGTTGCTAGCTCCTTCTGCCCCAGGTCATGGGATTGCTGCTGTGCACTCTGTTGTGTTTGCTTCCCCTAGACTGCTAAACATGCCCTGGCTTCTCAGGGTGCTTTTGGAGAAGGGCCCTGGCAGGGAAGCGATCTCATGATCACTCCATTCTGTCAGGCGCAAGGCTGAGTGCAGACAGGGGTTTCCCTTCATTATCTTGCTGAACACAGAGACATGAAAGTTTAAAAATACATTCTTGCTTGAAGCTATTTTCCACTCATTTCTGCCAGCTGGTACATCTTTTCCTCCAAAGATCTCCCACCCCTGCCTGCTGCAGGATTCCCACATGGTCCCCTCAGAAGATTTGTGTAGGATTCCCTACATGTAACTCCCTAGTGACAAACGTGGCTCAGAGTCAAGGAGTCTCAGAGGCATGTAGGGTGACATGTCTCCTCCACACGTGGACCTTTGGGTTCTTCTATGTCTTCTGAAGTCACAGCCCCCACCACAGAAGATTTTTCTTCTGGTCTTTCTTTAATTTGCTGAGTGCTTCAAAAGTTGGACAACACTGCATTTTACACTGTTTCCTTTGCTGAGACTAATGCCCCTGAATGCTGTGTACATGATGAGTCCTGGTAGCGCTACAACTTATAACAAGCACCATATAGCTTTTCTGATCATGCTATGCACGTGTGCCTTTGATATTCCAGATATGCTATAAATAGGACCTTGGTCATCCTCCTTGCAAATAGTCAATTCAAGCCCCCTGACCCAGAGTTGGTTGATTTTTTTCTTTCTTTCCTTCTTCCTTCTTTCTTTTCTTTTCTTTCTTTTCTTTCTTTCTTTCTTTCTTTCTTTCTTTCTTTCTTTCTTTCTTTCTTTCTTTCTTTCTTTCTTTCTTTCTTNCTTTTTGCAACCAAGGAAATCAGAAGGAAGTAGCTTAAATAAGTGGTTTGGGGTCACAAAAAGACCTTGTGTGTCAGAGACATCTAATCTTTGATGATGACTAGATAAAGTATGCATCACTCCAGATTACAAACACGTGAATAACCTGAATTAGTCTTATTTTGAGTCACTGAAACAGTACTTCCTGACCACTCCGGGAGTTTCCTTGGATGCTATCCACTGCAATANAAACACACCCAATACCAATTAAGCCCTTAAGAAGAACTTAAGTTAGGAGGGAATTTTATGGCCGCTGGAATTTTTGGTTTCTTCTGTGATAGGTTAATGGGTGAGAGCAAAAATGTAAATAGGGGTATTCCATGACAGTCAGGAAGAAAGAGAAGAGATAGGTTAAGGATTCAGAGGATTCTAACTAACCCAGAAGCAATGCANTGTGCTCTTCTGTTCCTGGGACGATGTCTGCTTTCTAAGATTGAGTCTTCTNGCTCCTTGGAATATGACTGTAGGGAATTAGGAGAGGTGTGAAGAGCAAGCGATTGGGAAGCTCACAGGAAACCCTGGTTCCTGTCCATCGATTTCCATTTCAACACTCCTTGAGGGACTTAGTCACCAAGTCCCAGCACTTGCGTCCTTTGTTTGCGTGGGACTGTGGGCATTCCCTGCAGGAATTTCTTTTTGTGCCATTGAGAATGGCGTATAAGACATTTCCAAAACTCAGGCAAAGGATGATGACTAATATAGTACTCCTCAACAGGGAAATTTCACGAAGGTCCCGGCAGAAGCTGAAAATAAGGAGCCTCACAGTCGGGTGAACTGAACACAGAANTATAGAAAATAAACAAATGGAGTAGGAAAAGTCATTTCCCAGAGTCTTGGTATCAATAACGCCAAGTCCCCAAATCTGTGTCAACAAATTCCCAGACTAGCCATTTTTACCCTAGAAAATATNCTAAGNATTACAGAAATCCACATGTCTGGCAAAATAAACTCTAAAATAATATTTTTCAAACAAGTTATTTATTAATTAATTTATTTTATATTATTTTATGTGTATCACTATTTTACCTGCAGGTATGCATGGGAATCATATGTGTACTTGGTGCCCTTGGAGGCCAGAAGAGGGCATTGGAGCCCCTGGAACTGGAGTTAAAGACAGTTGTGAGCCACTACTATGTAGGTGCTAGGAAACAAAGCTGAGTCCTCTGGAAGAACAGTCACTGCTCTTAATCATTGAGATATCTGTCCAGTCCCTCCAAGTAAAATTTAAAGTTCTGAACACACATGAATGCATCTGTATAGACAGATATCTACATCAAAGGAATCAAAAGTGTGTGGCATTGAGAGCTGTGGAGTTCAGGCTGACCACAACTCCACCTCTCTCCCGTTGAGAACTTTCTGTGCTTCAAATTCTTATTTTTAAGAATTTAATACCGTTTTCTTTACCTAAGCTGTTAGGAAATTCAAATGAGGAAACCAACAGGAAGAAACTTTCTAAAGTATAAATTATTATTCGAACATAACTGANCCCATCATTCCTAAGTCTATACTAATAGCCCAATCTTTATTCCCTAGTGCTCTGGCTGTATTTAGAAAACACATTCAAACCTTGTCCATATCTGGAATAAAAGGTAAGAGGCAAGGGTCTAGGGATGCTATAGGTACCTGCTTATTTTCTTTTCCTTACAAGACAACTGAGAAGGCAGCATTCGTAGCTGACTGTCCACCTCTCTCACGTACCCCACAAGAGATATCTCAGGATTAACAACGAGCTTATGGAATAAAATACAGTCCTAGATAGCTGAGGTTATTAAAACTGTAGATACTGGANCCCGACTATAGGCCTGGGTTCAGATTCTGAGTGGACTCTCACTGGCTGTACATCCTTGGAAGGCTGCTCAACATCTTGGTGTCCCATTTCCCTGTGATGAGACACACATGGTAGCTGCTTGCATAGAGCATGCTTCCTACATGTTACTAACTCTAGTTAGAAAAAGCCTCAACCTGACAAGGTCTTTGTCCCTCCCCCTCATCTCTTGAATGGGGCATCCACCATCTCTTGAATGGGGCATCCACCATCTCTTGAATGGGGCATCCACCATCTCTTGAATGGAGCATCCACCATCTCTTGAATGGGGCACCCATCATCTCTTGAATGGGGCATCCATCATCTCTTGAATGGGGCATCCACCATCTCTTGAACGGGGCATCCACCATCTCCTGAATGGGGTATCCATCATCTCTTGAATGGGGCATCCATCATCTCTTGAATGGGGCATCATCTTTCTTTCCTCATTTTTTGTTCTCTTTCTATATTTTCATTATCTTTCTAGACTTCATCAATTTTCATTGTCTTTTTCCCCCGTCACTTCTCCAGGCCACTCCGGGATATCATGGCTATATTTCCTCTCAACCCTTGCCCACAGGTTATTATAATGGAACTAACTGTTGCTTCTATTTCCACCCCATTAAACCCCAGCAGACTTGCTCACTTTTGCATTTGAACTACTGGAGTGACTACTAGGGTAGCCCCCCCCCTGCACACCTCTGGGAATGACTTGACTTTGGCAAGAAAAGGAACCAAGATGGTTCCTTTCTCACAGAGTCGGTAATTTGACCTCCTTCTCAGAACTAAGAGATAAAGGGATGTGGTTATTGCTTACTGGCCTTAAGGCACATTATACATTCATTTTACAGATACAGAAAATGTAGAGGCCACAGGCAGACAGACAATTTTGTACGGAGAGTCTCCTGTCATGTCTTAAACCCCAGACGAGCAAACTCTACCAGGGTGTGAGGACTTCCAGGAATCCCCTGAGATATTTCAAAGAGATCTGCAAACAGAAATCAGCCTGGAGATTGAGTGTGAATGAAGACGCTCCCCTAGACAAGAAGAGCACTTCAACTCACGAAGTGCTTTCATTTTTACAGTCTGTTTTTGATCTACAGAGACCTAGGAGGGAGTCGGGCCACATATTATTGTAACTCTTGTTTTACAGATGACAAAATGAATGCTTAGAGAGGCAAGATGACTTCTAAAACCACACAGCTAGTAAGTGATGAATTAAAGAAAGAAAGAAAGAAAGAAAGAAAGAAAGAAAGAAAGAAAGAAAGAAAGAAAGAAAGAAAGAAAAATAGAAACAAACATGACTGCTCCTAGGTATGGTGAAGGAGAAAGCTTGTTACAAATATGAGGGAGAGCATAGCCAGAGGCAGGGACATCTGAGAGAGTCCAGAGTGGATGTGACCTTATTGAGATGTGTCATGTGAGGAAAAGTGGGGGAGGAGAAAGGAGAGGGTTGANGCAGGAAGCAGATGCAGCAGGAGGCGGGAAGCAGATGCAGCAGCCAGGAGGTCCTAAGTAGATGAAAAACGGCAGGTAACCAAAATGGTTGGATTATATAGGGAAGGGCAGCCCAGCCTCATGAGTTGGAGAAGTTTAGGAGAGGGGGCAGGATATGCCAGCCAGGAGGGCCCTGTCACAAGTAAGGACTGAGGGATGTAGGGAGAACCTGGTGGCCAGTGTCTGCTTTGATACATTAGATAGGCATCTCAGCTGTTTGTCTGGGTTTGAAACNTAACAAGTGAATAGGGTAGATGAACTTTCTTCATCTTTCATCAACAAAGCTGAGGCCAGGGTGAGGAGGAAAAATGGAGGGCTGGAGGGTGCAGCCCACAGCTCTGTCAGGAGAGCTGCTTCTATAGAGTCACCTTGGAGACCTGAGTACCTACCAGGCACAGGCACACTAGCGCCAGGCTCCTATGATGAGGCTTCCAGAATATTCTTCTCCATGATTGTTCTCTGAAGTCGAAGAGGAGGTAGTTTCACCCTGAAGTCCCACCTCCGCCTCTGCTTTCGTATACTACCTTTATTTANGCTATTGATTCAGAGTTATGTGNAAGGGCAACNTGTGGCCCTCTGACATTCCTTCTTAGGAAACCATCGTGTGCGCCCGCGCATGCCCTGTGCTGGGTGCTGCTCTGTGCCTGGAACAGGAGGCTTGCTACGGTATGAGCTAAATGGAAAGGCNGAAACGCTGTGGAGAACAGTGTGGGAAGGGCAGGGAGATGTGAGCAGCTGACCTCAGCCATGTTTGCTAGTAATTTCTAAAGTAATGGGAAAGAGTAGCATTACACTGTTCTGAGGAGAANGAGAGCAAGTCTTCCAGCCTGGCTGGCATAGCTGTGTTTAAACCGCTGCTCTGCAATGTACCCCATAGTGAGGCTCCTCACATTTTCTCTCCCTATCCACAGTTCCTAACTGTGTAAAAGCGGGCTCTCTGGTGGGTGTAGCATGGTGCTGGTGCAACTCTCTTGACAAGAAGGAAGATACTCTAAAGAACTACTGGTGCCCCGCCCTTCGCCTATGAGACTATTGGAAACAATGGACCCCAGGAAACTGGAATTTCCCCAGGAATCTCATACTAGGAAAGGAAAAGGCTGGGAGCCCGTGGAGGGGGAAGTTGTCTGGAAAGTGACTTCATGCAGCTCTGACAACTTGTCANATCATCTTGCAGGCAAGAGTGGANCTTAGGTAGTGATGGTGGGCAGAGGCACACCTTGATGGGGACCTTGTTGTTATGCATATCTCTTGCCTTCTATTTAAACCTAAGCCTCATGTCAGGACCCCAGATAGGTGGAAGTGTGCTCTCTTGGGCTAAAGCCAGTCTGGCTCAGCNGTTAAAGTAAACAAAAGTCAGATGTGTAAAGGCATCCACTGTCAGCAGTAGTGATGTTCCTGATTTTATTTTGCCGTTTCTGGACCCAAAGTACTCTTTANCTTTCACAAAGGCATGTCATCTTCTGCCCTCCTGAAGTCCATATGCTTGCTATGCAACCACTCAGTCTTGACAGTTTTGTAGAAGAAAACTTAGGGGCCCTTTGTGTTTGGTTCAGCATTTGCNGGGGACGGCATGCCAGAACCTGTGTGGTTTAGGATGAGATTCTCATCATCAAATTTCTCCCCATAGCTNATCTTGACACCAATGCTATTATGGTATGGGAAATTACAGCTTGGCAATGAGTCCTGNAATAATTCTGGAAAGCGAGAGCCCTCATAGCCAAATCCTTTCTCTACAGTGCTCAGGCAAGGAAGGGTCCTGTCACCTCTGACCTTTGACCTGCAAGGCAGAAGGCAACACTACCCATGGGCTCACCATCTATGGCTGTGTCAAAAGACACAATGGGATTGATTGTGCCTGGCAGTGTATGGACATGAGGGATAACAACATNTACAAAGCACCTTGTTGGTGTTTTCATAAGGTCACTCATGGCATTCATGGGGACTCCATCTCATTGTGTAATTTCCTCCCAAAGACCCCACCTCCAGATACCTTTAAGTAACATCTCAATGACAGTTAGAGATTCAGTGTCTGAATNTGGACAGGAGGTGAGAGGTACGCACCCTTAGTCCACAAGTCAGATTCACCAACAGCCAAGTGATGGGTAAGTGTCAGCATCATTGGCTGTCCCTGTAATCACTCTGTTCCGTGATGTGACCATGGGGACCTTTAACAAGCTTATTGATACTAAAAGGGAGATCANGGATTTTAGAGTCTCTCTGGGTCCAAATCCAGTTTTCCTTGACATTGTAAGTTCTAAACAAATCATTTTTCAAGGAACTAACAGCTACAGGCAGCTATCTCTACCACACGAAGCAGTTAAGTTATGAAAATCCAAGCTCAACACAATTCAGTATGTATCTCAGAAGAGAAGCAGGTCTGTGGCACCTCTGAAACAATGGCAATCCCATTACAGCTTCCACACGGCTGAATCTGCGATTCCTCTGGCAGAGGAGAGCCTTGAGGTCCCGGAACTGCCAAAGGCAATGACGCAGATTCCAAGAGAGGAAGTCATTGTCTAGCTGGAGTACATCCTCCTGGAATGCAGAGACACTCTCTTCCCACCTTTATATTCTTAGTGCTTGGCTGTGATGATGACAGAGATTCTATGGCTTCAGGTAAAATTATGTTTCCAAATCAAAGTTCTGATTTGGAGGGAGAAGCTCATGGGCAACTCTGGGTCTGGTGAAGAAAGACAGAAGTTTACGTTTATTTTCCAGAATGAGACCTGGTGCAGCAGAAGCTACTGAGGTGCTAGGCCTTCTGGATCTTTCTTTACCATTAATGGTCAGAATCATCTGCTCCTGATGACTTCCTGTGAGAGTGAGGTGTGTGTGTGTGTGTGTGTGTGTGTGTGTGTGTGTGTGTGTGTGTATGTGTGTGTGTGTGTTTTATAACGTCATGTATTTGATAGGGAATCATGACTGGGTTAGTAGCAATTAGGCTGCATTTTAAGAAGTAATTTACTGTTTGAATTATACAATCCCATCATTTTCACTGCAAACTTCTGTAAGNATCTATATGACTAGTCCCTGATGATAGATCATGTAATGGAGTATCATCTGACCTAGCATTCAACGTCCAAAACTCCAGTAAGAAAGGCACATTGTGGTCTCTTAGAGAGAAAGGGGGAATATTTCCACATTCAGACTGCTGAGAGCCTTTCCCAGGGAGATATACTCAAATCTGTACTTATCTGAGGTGGCCAAATTTGTTAGAAATTCAGACTTTTTGAGAGTACTATTTGCTCTCCAAAGGTATATTTTTCAGAATCTCTCTCTCTCTCTCTCTCTCTCTCTCTCTCTCTCTCTCTCTCTCTCTCTCTCTCTCTCATATGTGTGTGTATGTCCCATTTCTGGTATTAAAAGGTAATAAGAAAAGTTTGAAAAAACTAAGACAATAAGAATGTCCTTTTCTTTCTGTTTGTTTGCTTGCTTGTTTCAATAAGAAAATAGAAACAAAGTTCTACAGAAGTGAGCTAATGGTCATTTATAGCAAGCTTCTTAAACTTATTATCAAGCAAATATCTTGGGAGCAATTTTTAAAATGCAGCTGTCCCTATGGCACAATATGGGGTTTAACAAATAACAGAATCCCCAAATAAAGTAATAGACATTCTCCCAATGGTTCAAAATGATTGCCTAATTTGGAAGAGAAATATACATGAAGATACTGTTCTATTCAAACTCGGAAAGCAACAAACCTCTGAGCTAGAGATTATCTTAGCATTGAGCAAGCCACCATCTTAACCATTGTCTGTGTCTTCCAGGGGCCCTGCCTCTTTGCGATGCCTCCTACTTCCAAGGCCTTCCACAGCCTATATAATAGTGATAGTGCTCTGTAGCTATGTTGATGGCTTGCACATTCCCCTTCTCTATCTATCACTTTTCCAAGTATTGCGGGAGCGACAGCTAGAAGTGGGGGAGGGGCTGTCAGAAAGCAGAGAAAGTGGAGCTCCTGCCCATGTGCTCTCCATGGATGGCGGGAAAGAGAGAGAAGTTGGGCAGAAAGTCCAGACGTGTAACCTGTCACTTTAATGATGGAAATCTCCCTATGGGTACAGGAAAGACTAAATTCATCTAGAGCCTTCAGGCACATCTGAGACATGCCCCGTGGGCACAGAGAAGGAGCTAAAGGACAGTGTTGGTGGAGGGCGGTGGCCATTTAGCAGCCCTTGAGGCTGCACTCCAGGGCTCCAGGGTCTGAACAGACAGCATTGAAAATTTCCATGTGCCATTTGAAAGGCACAAAGACAATGTGCCGATAAAGAAGACAGAATTTTCCTGGGTCCACGGCCTCCTGTGAAAGGTGTCAGTATGATGACCAAGTGATCACACAAGCACTTGGGGATCCCCAGTCTTGTCGCCTCCACTCTCACAAGTCCCAGGAACATCATCTTCCTGACATCAAGGTATCACCTTAGGATGGAAAGTATGCTGTGATATAAAAATACTACACAGTTACCTGAGACAGACCAGACGTGATGAGATAGGGTGGTCCTGGGTTGTGAAGCCTTAAAATCAGTATTCCTTTGGGTTAACAGATACATTTTATAAAAACTTAAATCATGACTTCATGTGTTTAAGATTTTACTAACTCAAGTTATGAGGAAGCTAATCAGATGTTACAACCGTCACAGATGAGAATTTAAACTCAAGCATGCACAGTCCTGAAGTGTTTATCTAAACCTGATAAATCCAAAGAACAGTGGAGGAACGATCAGCTGACCCTACTCTCAATNTTTCCCAGCTCGAAAAGCCCGCAAAAACCTTTCTAAGCCCCCCCCTTAATTCCTTCCTGTGTCTTTCTATCCTAACTGAGTCCTCCAAGAACTCTATGGTTTATTCGGGCCAGCAGAATGTGGACTCNACTTCTGATTCAAGGTTTAACTTTATTGGCAGTCTCTGAGTGACATGGCAAACAAATCTCCCATAACACAGTCCATTAGGAAGAAAGGATTGCAAAAGATTGTTCCACACATGCAGGTCATAGCTGACTGCATTTCCAAGGGACAGCTTAATATGCAAGATTCATTTCATTACTCCCAGTGTTTTACAATTTTACAGAGCTTTAAAGTAGTTCAAAGTAGTGCCAAGACAACCCACAAAGGTATATCACATAGGACAGTATTCGTATTGTGCATTTCAAAGTCTTTTATCATTTTGCCTGATTCTTGGCTGACTACAGATTGGGACTCAATATGAGATATTGTTCATAGAAAAGCGTAATGTGTACCTTTGCACCTTTGTATAACTTCACTTTCCAGGGATACTTGCAGCACTTGTCACAAACATCCCTCTGAGTTCTCTGTCACTGATGTTCTACAGAACTGATTGCGTAGGTCTGAGTCAAGGATGCAGAGAACTTGAAGCATTTGTGTGCAAGCCCTCAAGAGCAGTGCTGGAGGGGGCTGGANTCTGGCAGAGGAAAGGGAATCTCCCCATCCTAAATAACAGCCCCCTTTACATGAAGAACCTCACTGGCCGTCATCTTAGCGAATGTTCTTTAGATTCTATTTGGAGCCATTCTCTCTATTACTCTGACTTGGTTTCTTATAGATTGTGTCACATATCACCTGAACATAGGAAATGAACTAACCTCTTCCTGTTTGTGATGTTGCTCTATTAGTCTACCTCACCAGCCACCAGCCTTCCAAATAGGCACACCAGGCCAGAAACTAGAAATGAGTAGGAAGTGCCTAAATCCTGTCAAACGATGTCTTTCCAGAGAGTTTCTGTCACCCAGTCTATTCCATGAACCTTTCCTAAAGAGGCATAACAAACGCCTGCTCATTCAAGCTAGGACANCAACAAGAGGCCAAAGCAAGGGTTTCACTAAAGCCTAGCTTCGTNAACAAAATGATTTGCATGGGTTGCTTACAAAGCAGGGGTAGGTGAGGGGTTATTTACAAGATTATAGGTGATCCCCCAAAAGCCAAATCACCACAAATCCCCACTCTAGCACCAATGATGGCTTCCTTTAGAAGCACAGATGGAGAAGTCCCCCTTCTTCCACACTCCATGTATTCTGTCAACTTCTCAGACCAAGACACATGCAGCTTGGGTAGAGTCATACACGACTCAGAGGAAAAATTGACTGGAATCTCAGAGGAGGGTCTAATGACTCTCGCTACCTCCTCCTTCCATAAGGGAATGCCAGCAGGCTCAAGCCTGAGTATATCTTGCAGGTAGTCAGAGNTGCCCGAATGAAGATGATAATGGCTGCTACGCTTGGAGAAGAACATTCTATAGCCCAGAGAATTAGAGTAGTATCCTGGGGAAGCAGAAAGGTACTAGAGTAAAAAAAAGAACATCACACTTACTAGCTCATCCACTCTGTTCAAATATATGATAACCAACTATAAAATGTGAGGATGGTGACTCCCANCAGCTTATCAGNTAAAACACTGAAGAAAAATGCACTGGGCAAATAAGGATCAACGTTGGGTGTGAATTCCCTTAGTCCACCACACCCAGTGTGGCGAGGTCTCGGGTTCAGGCTAACTGCTGGTAACACTCTCTCTTTCCCACTTAATGTTTTATTTCCTCATCAGTCATACATGCAAATTTTACATTCCAATTCCTTCTGATGGGCTTACCAGTTTAATGTCACCATCTGCCTTCCCATACCTNCTATTACGGTCACAATCCTGTCAACCTATTTATAACTCATTAATGTGATGACTGCTTTGGGCTATAATTATCTCATTTTTGTCTTCTTTCNTTGCATATTCATCATGAGTGGTTTCATTTTTCCTTGATTTTACCACTTCCTCCTGGACTTCTCCGATTACCTACTGGGTTTTCTTAGTTGTTTCTTTTCTAACTATGATTATGTATATGTTCAAACTTGAACTCATTAGCTTCCTCCAGAGTCTGCTCCCTTTGCTAAGCGTTATCCCAATGACTGGTACAGTACCCCAACTTTCCAGCTTGCTCATAACCTGGGCCCTTTCCAGCTTCCCATTGTTCCACATACTTTCTTCCTTATCCGGCCCATGGGAAGGGCTGGGGATATGATAAAAATGTCACCTACAGGTTCAAACCCAGGGTTTAGGAATTTGAAAATAAAATAGACATTTTATTATACATAAGGGATACGTGTTTCCCANCCCCCTAAAGTCAAATAAGCTATTCCAGGAAATGTTCAGCCTCTTTTACTGTGTTNCTCAAGCTGGATGAACAGACCAACCCATTGAGTAGGAGAGAATAAACACAGCTGCTTCTAAGGGTCTGTGTCTCCAGTTACCTACTGGGACAAGGAAGAGCCATTTCTACTAACAGATGCTGGCAAACGACGGGATAATGAAAATATAGTACATATACATAGTGGAATCCTATTCAGATATACACAAAAATGAAACCGGGAAATTAGCGAGAAAATGGAGATAAACTTTCCATAATAGAAAGTTTAATATTAAGAAAAGTGACATAAATTCAGAAAGACAAAAACTCCAAGTCAATCTCTTGTGTGTGGCTCTTCGTAATATATTACACTTATGTATAAAAAATGGGTGTAAACATGGGTAAAGAATGAAACAAAACAAAAAAACTGGGAAGAAGACTAAGATAAAAAAGAAATGATGCGGTAGAGTTGTGGGAAAACAGAAGGTCACATGTGTGAAAGCGAGGGAGACAAGATGGGAAAGGTTATAAGGGATAAGGGGTCAGTGAACAGGTGAGTAAGAGGAGAATATTAAAACACATTTTGTTCACAAATAACACAGTGATATGTAATATTTGGTATCTAATTGAAAAGGTAAAATAAACAACTGAAAAAACAAAGAAGAATCCATTCGAATTAGAGCATGTTGAAGCCCTGCAGCTGTATCCCTGATGCCTGGTGTCGTGAGGAGAGGGGTCCTGGGAGTGAGGAGTGGGAGAGAAAGGAATTAAACGGAGATATCTCCTCACCTTCCTTTTTAATTATGATTTGAGTGGGAACAAAAGAAGCTTTCTCAACAATTTTCATAGCATTTAAAGAACTCAGGTGAAATTTCTGTTTGGAAACANGAGATTTACATTTCGAGCTCTTATCATTAAACAAATATTTACCCAGTGCTTGCAACGAGAGATGTCTAGTAAGGATGAAAGGAGAGGCTGTTTGCAAGGACCTGGCTCACACACACATGAACAGTGGGTGGGAGTTCCCTTGGCTGCTTGGTCCAGTTGGTATGCGAGCCTGGAAAAAGCCTGTTGTTCAATTTGAGGATTAGCAAAATCCCTGTTTCTGTTCAGCTCCTTTAAATTAAAANGAAAAGCCCCTGTGATCCTTACTGTGTTAAGCTTGTGGCATAGCAAACACCTGCTCCATCAGCAGTGAGCCCTCTGTATCCACAGACTATGTCTGTCCATTCAGCATAGAGGAAAGACGTGTGTGTGCTCTCCATCATGTTCTAGATATTATATTACCTGCCCCAGGATAAGGATTATCTTTGGATTTGATTGAAGTTCTAGCACAGAGCCAAAAATATGAAACGCTTATGAAGATGTCGAAAACAATGGGGAAGGCAGTGATTGCCCCTTTTCAGCCTTACGCTAGGAACGGAGAGCAAAGCGTTCAGTCATTACTCAGTCCAGTTTGTGTGCAAGCGAAAACAATACACAGAGTCAAGGCACAATTGATTGCCTAGTTATAAAAGAGGGACTCTTATCTGGAGAGGAAGATGCCATTGCTAATGATGAATGTCCTGAGGAAATGCATTAGGTAAATCAGATTGTCATCTTTTGTTTCAAACCATGCAAAAGGAATGGGAGCCATGCCCAGAGTGTGTCAACAAAGATAGCAGCTCTTGGTAGGAACTCTCAGCTCCTGACTGGGGCTATCTCCCAACAGATTGCATTGTTAATGCTTGTTACCTAAGGTTTTTAACTTTATGATAAGTAATTTTGAGCATCTCTGTAACATCTTCAGGTGCTTCTTTGCCAATAGTACAGCCCTGATGATCTCTGCCATCTGGCTATTTCCTGGCTTACTGCTAAGGTCAAGTGACGTGACACACTAATGAAGGACATCCAACTCAGTTTCAGAGAAAGGAGTCATGAACCATAGTACAACCCAAGTGACCATGCTGATGCACCCTAACAGGGGAAGATAGTTGTTGGTGAGAGGCCCAAAGACATTGCCTCTCGGTGTTTCAGAAATCAGCCTGTAATTATTACATATGAAAAGGCACTGCCTACTCTGAGGTTCTCTGCAGTCTGTCCTCCTGGATGTTTCCTCGCTGGCTAGGCCCAGTGGGCCTTCTGCAAAACCAAGGATGAAGATGAACTCTCTTCCTAGGCCTCTTTGCTTCTCTTGTCATGTCTATGAACAGGCTAAAACTTGTGATACCCAAGTCAAAATGAAAATGCACAGTCCTGGGACAGGCAATTATGAGACATTTCAAGAGACAAGAGCAGACCATTAAAGGGAGCATGGACCTTAAGTATAGAATTCTTGCAAGTGCATTGGTCAGANGCCACTTCTGCTCTCCACCCCCTCACCAAGAGGCTGTTTACCCATACTGCCTTTTTCCTCTGTTTGATGCCTCCTAATGACATGCCTAGGGGACCAGCCTTCCCCAGAGAGCTCAATATGGACCTCTTCCCCTCAGTGAGTCTTTCCCAGAGCTCCGTTCTCTGCCTCTACTCAACCAAGTTTGTAATGCTGATGGAGTACAATGGAATAATAAGAAGTGAGGCAATTCACTCTTACTGAGGGTGGAGGCTATGAAGCAAGATTTTCAAGCCTTTCGACAAGCGACAAGCTTCAGAGTGGGAAGATATTTGAGCTTTTCAGTCACGCTACTGGTGTTTTCCCCCTGTGGTTTGGCCATGAGTACTGGAATGCTTTTATCCACCTGACATCCAGTGAGTGCCTACTATCTGCCAGGCACTGTGCTGATTTGGGGGAATGCAAATATGAATGTATTTGTCCCCAGCCTTTGAAGTTATGTCCTTCTAGGAAGACACAAGCACAAAGGAGCAGAGTGTACTGGCAGCGACTTCAGAGGGACACAGTAGCTTGTGACTGGAAGAAGTGTGGCTGGGGGAGGGACCGCTGAGTATGCTTTCTTGTTAAGTACTCNAGTTGATGCAAACCAGGCAGTTATGAGCAGAAACACAGCCGACTCCATTTCTTAAACCAATTCAGGCTTTGCCGCTGATCCCTGATTGAAGCAGAGAATTTTTTTTCCCATGCCCAATGTACGTCTTCCTATACAGTGATGTCTTAGCCAAATTCATATACTTATCTCTATCATTGTCCAACTCAAACACCTGNTTATTTGGGACTTATCTGGTTATTTGGGATTTCTGCCCGTCTCCCTCTGATACCNCTCCTCTGGTCACATATGGGTCAGATCTCCTGGCTGTCTTTCTATTTTTGGTTGTGAGCCTAGGCTTTAATGGCTGAGCCATCTCTCCAGCCCATGATCATCTTTCTGATGAGGCCTT
>LZPO01017380.1:238239-250463 GCA_001675575.1 Neotoma lepida | reverse complement strand
GGAGAGAGAGAGGAGAGAAAGGAGAGAGAGGAGAGAGAGGGGAGAGAGAGAAAGAGAGAGAGAAATAGAGAGAGAGGAGAGAGAGAGACTGATAAGGAGAAAATAAGGAAATGGCTTGCACTTCAAATAAACATAATATTTATCCCAAGGAACATTGCCGCCTTGGGGGGAAAATGGAAATTTTCTAGGGAAAATCCCTGTTGTCAGTGCAAACAGGAGCTCTGGGCAAGATAGCTCAGCATGGAAAATAAAGATGTCCGCCTTTCTTTCTTCATTTCTGCCCATCGGACTCTCAACATGTGCCTTTTGGCCTCACTGCAAATCTATCAGTTATTTCTCCATTGGTTTGCTAAGGGGGGGGTAGGGGGTGCTTGCCACTCTCAAAATTAGAAGCAATGCCTACCAGATGGCATCCGAAATCTAGACACCTCCCCTTTCTGTTCTTTAGTTAGGAACACAGCGGTTCTTAACTATGCCCTGTGTAGTGTAGGGTGTGCAAGGGCTTCAAGCCTGGGCTAGAGGTCAATGCTCACATAGAACGTTGAAAATTCATTCTCCTCACTGCAAGGGAAACACAGAGATCCTCAAAAAGACTGTATCTGCATTCATTACATCTAGAAACCATTGTCCTCATGCTTCTCCTGGTAAGATCCCAGGCTGGATTATACACGTGCCTATTAATCACAAGCTTGTAACAATTTGGTATCTATAGGCAGCACCCGACCTCCAACTCTCCTTCCCAATGTACCAATGGCTGCAAATGCACACCTTATTTTTATAGTCAAGCAGTATCTGGATAACCAAAATTACTCTCCTTGACTATTTCATTGCTATTAACAATAACTTAAGTATCTTATGTGAGCCGTGGTTTACACTGTCACTTGCACTGTTATTTAACCTGAATGGCAGTAAAAGTATTTACTGTACTTCTATTTCAGATGAGGAAACGCAAGCCTCTCTGTTCCAAGATCTTTGTCAGGACTTCCCCTGACATCTTCAGTCTTGTGCCTACCCCACCGTCCACTCAAATATTCACTTGTCGCCTGCCATTGTCGGAAGCAAAGACTGGACCCTTGCTACTCACCTGTAGGTGTTCCTTCTTCAAGGTACGGTGTGGTTCTAGAGTCACTGTTCACACAATGGCCTCCCAGGCTAACATTGCCCACGGTAACCTCATATTCCTGTGAATGCCCACAGGAAGTCATTTGGATGTCTTTTGCTGAGCCAGCCTGCCATCCCTTGGAACTAGTCAGATGCTTCNATTCACTTGTAAGTATGTTGTAATGTGAATCTTAAGAGGTCTTATTAATAAAAAACTCAGAACCAGATATTGGGGTAAATTCTGGAAGATCAGAGAGACAGAACAAGCCACAGCCAACCTTACCTCACCAACTCCTCAGCTGGTCTTGTTTCCTTAGACTGCAGGCTTCTGAGTCCTCACAAGAATGGATCTCAGCTGAACTGCTGCTCAAAGCCTGAAAGCCTAAGAGGCCTCTAGTTTCTGGTTCTCACGCCTTATATACCTTTCTGCTTCCTGCCATTACTTCCTGGGATTAAAGGCATGTATCTTTCCCAAGCAAGACATAGATCTCAAATCCTGGGATTAAACACCTGGCTCTGTTTCCAGTGTGGCCTTGAACTCATGGAGATCTGGATGGATCTCTGCCTCTGGAATGCTAGGATTAAAGGCATGTGTGCCACCATTTTCTGGCCTCTATGTCTGTCTAGAGGCTGTTCTGTTCTCTGACCCCTGATAAGTTTTATTAGGGTACACAATATTTTGGGGGACACAATATAATAACCACAGTATGTCTCTGTTTGGACCCCACAGGTCCACATAGCTCCTCAGACATATTCAATGGATGATAAAAGAAAATGGGACCCATTAAATCCCTGAACCCCTGAAATAAGGGAAGAGCTCTAAAATACAAATGTCCCCACTGGGAAGGAAAACAATCCTGCTTCCCATTTTGCCCTGGTCATTTTTACTCAAGGCTACAGAGGTGGATTTACTACCGAACCCGGTCTACTGAAGAGTCCTCCAAACAAAACTGNATTTATTTACTTTACGGCTGGAACATACTTAGAGAGCTTGGGAANGGTACTATAATTACTTGACCCATCAATGCCTTGCCTGCGCTAGGTCCTCACAGAAGACTATCAAATGTAATTGGGGTTTTTAACCTTGTGACATAACCCATTAGCTACAGAGCGTCTTTATTTCCTTTTCTTAAAAAGTACATTCAATCTACTGTGGACTTTCCCATCTGTTGGTGCAGCTGGAGGTGACTTCCTGCTCGGTCAGCTGACCCTGCCCTGAGTCACATCACTGCTGCACGTTGGTGAGGCTGCTGCTGCTTCTTCTACGGCAACCAGAGAGAGAGGACAGCCAGAGTTATCAGGACACCCGGGAGGTGGGATGCTATTGTGTTTCTCCTGATCACTTGACACCTCACAATTAGAATCATGGGCTCCTCAAGCTGCTGGTGACACATTAGAAGATAGGACAAGCAGTTCCCTGTGTCCCAGGATGAAAATGACATTTGTAAAAAGTCCATCTCTGTAGGCAATGAGTCATTTACCCGGGCAACCCCTTTCGTCAAGGGGTCCTTCCTCTGCTCCTCATTTCGGGGATGTGTTCTGCTGAAATGATAATGACCCAAGTGCTCATTCTGGGATTCGAGATGATGCAAGTCCAGTTTGAGAGGAATTTGAAAACCACAGGAAAGAAGCTAGTCCGTGGGACGGGGGTTTGAAATACAAAGAAGGAAACTTCCNGCTTTGGGGAAGTCATTGGGAAAAAGCTGTAGGGANGGTGAAGCTGGAAGCAGAGGAATTAAGAAGCCAGCTTTGCCTGCTTGCTGCCTAGCTACTTGGGGTTCAAAGCCCTCTCATTAAAGAGGAGAAGGCAGAATTAGCTCTTCTCATCCAATGCTTTTGCAGAAAGCCAGTCATTGTCAGTGACACACTTGGCAAATGTGGATCAATATAAATACACGTGTCGTCCCCATTTATGCCAGTGGAACAAGCCATTGGAGTGTATTGTCCTCACTTGTGATTTATCCAGAAGTCTGCTCAGCAGCAGTGCCCAGATAATGCCTCAATTTGAAAGTTTTCATCCCCCGAGACATCCAGTATGAAAATGATTTAGAAAAGAAAAACAGAGGCAAGCTAAAGGTGGGGTTAAAGGGCAGGTCCTAATAGGAGGAACAGGGGACCAAGAATGGTCACTTAAAGCCCTTTGAGATTCAGTATAGGAAGTCAGAGCCCTCTATCAGTGTTCAGTATCACTTGTGATTGAATTACTCATAACCAGCCTAAACCAGACACCACCACCTCACCTATTGACATATGTGTAATATAAGCAGATGGCAAGCTTCCAGCCTGGAATTTTTTTTTTCAATGTGATTGAGATCACAATAGTCCTGTCCATTTACTGGAAGATGCACCTGATCATATAGCCTGATATTGACTTCAGAAAAAAATGTACATCAGGTTTTTGTTTTGTTTTGTTTTGTTAATGAACATCAGGTAGTGACANTCAAAGGAATGAATGGGAGAAATAGACTTAAAACTGAAAGTCCAGAGGTGGGAACCTAGGTCTGGTACACAAGTCCTGTTCCTGAAGGTTGTTGGAGAACTAGCATCCTTCCAACTTTCTCTCTTCNGCTGTCCTAAAGCTACAGTGGTAAAAATTCTAGTCTAAAGAGCACCACCATTCACCCTATGTGAGGAGCTCTGAGGAAGAGGAAAGGGGAGGCAAAGGGCTTAGGGTGTATGCCATCCTTCTGTAAAGGAACGTTTCCAGAATCACCATCTACATGGCACTCTCCTTACCCTCTGCTAGTGAGAAGTTCATCACTTGGACACATCCAGCATCCAGTGAGGCTGGGAAATACCATCCTGAGCTGTGTAGCCATGAATCCGGTCAAAAGTCTGGAAAGAAGAAAGTGGGAATGAGGAGATAATTTGCTGTTATTGCCACAGAAGAAGGAGTATGATATGTCACGTAAGCAGGTTGAATCTCTTTCTAGTTAACATGGTAGGAAAGCCATCGATGGGGAAAAAAACTGCTCAAAGCTCTATGCACAATAGCCAACAGAGACTCAGCCTAAGTGCCCGCCAACAAATGAATGTGGTGTATTCACACAACAGAGTTTCACTCAGCCATAAAAAGAATGAAATCTGCTGCTAAGATGGCTCAGCTGCAAAAGGCACTTGGCTGCCAAGTCTGACCTGAGATCCATCCTTGGATCCAATATGGTGGAANAAGAGAACTGAACTCCTGAAAGCAGTNCTCTGGCCGCCACACACTCACTGTGGCAGGTAGGTGCACGTACCACACACAATCACCAAACAAACAGAAGAAAAAATTAAATGAACGAAATTTTGTCATATTAAGGAAAGTGGATGAAATCAGAAGATTGTCGTGCTAAACAGAATAATCTAGATTCAGGAAGACAGGTAAATGTGTTTTCTCTCATATGTGAAACTTAGATTGTTTGAATGTATGAAAGAGGAAGGAGTGTTTACCAAGCAGAAGGGCATCCCCAGGAATGGAGAGGAAGACAGGAGAGGGTAATGGGGNAAATATGTAAACATGACCAAAGTGTACTATACATGTACGAAAATGGCACCATGAAACCCATTATTTTGTGAAACTAATATATGCTAATAAAATATCTCAAAATTGACCTAAACCAGAAATAATTAAAATTCAACATAATAATGTAAAGGAGTAGAGGTACACATTTGTAAGGTAAGGGGATCAAGAGCTGGAGGCCAGCCTGGGCTACAGATTGGGACACTGTCTCAAGAAAAAAACATATTTGAGATACTAATCACATTATTTTTTTCTGTGTGTATGTGTGTGTGTGTGTGTGTGTGTGTGTGTGTGTGCATACATATATGTGTAAATGCCATAGGACAACTTGTGGGTTCCTGTAACCATTTTATTTTTTAAGATAAGGCCTCATTGTGGAGATGCCCCGGAACACACTGTGTAGACCAGACTGGCCTCCAACTCAGAGATCTACTTGCTTCTACCTCCTAGGTGCTGCGGTAAAGGCGTGTACCACGATGACCAACCAACCTTGGTCTCTTTAACCTTTAACCTTTGTGCCATTATATTGTCTTTCATTTTGAGTTCTAAAAAGGATGCAGATAATGATTCACTCTGTAAGATACGGATGTATCATTTACTTTTTTAACTGATAAAGCTTTATTATTTTTTCCTTTTACTGAAAACAGATTCTTTTCTCACATAATATATCCTGATTGTGGTTTTCCCTCACTCTACTCCTCGAGGCTCTTCCCCAACTCCCCTCCCACCGGATCCATTCCCTTTCTGTCCCTCATTAAAAAAGAACAGGCCTCTAAGAGATAATAATAAGATATAACAAAATGAAATGCATTATTACTTCTTTATCTCAATTTTATGAATGGGTAATATTATAGGTTAATATTGGAGAAATAAGCATGACCATTAGTATTTTGGCTCAGAACCTTTAATCTCAAAAAGTAAAGGATGCATACAGGTCAGGTTGTAGCTTGATAGCATTCATTGAAGCTATTCTTGGTGTCTTATTTTGGAGGAAAAAAATTTCTGCAGATAGAGTCTCACTCTGGCTGGTTGTGAACTTGCAGTGACAGATCCGCCTCAGTCTTCCAGTGCTGGGATTGCAGGCATGACTCATTACACTCAGTTTCTCTTGTGGAGAAATTTTGGTGAGTGTTAATAGTGTTTTTTATCTGTATTTTTAAATAAAACATTTCTACTTTTATATCCCTTACCCAAGACTTTGTGGTACACAGACCCTCCTCAAGTTTTCATTCATAAAAGTTAAGAAGTTTGGGGAAGATGGGGTGAGAATCAACACTGCTGAATTAAATTGAAAAGTTCAAACTTCTTATTAAGGAGAAGTTATGCCAATTATTTCATATGGGTTGCTCTAAGATTCTCCACTGACTCTCTCAGGAAGACTCCACCATGGGGTTCAGACATCTCATTTCTGAATTACTGAGGGAATATGGTGGTCTCTCTAGGGCTGAATTGACTATTCATAGAAAGAGGTATCAACACTATCAGCTGAATTTAAAAAAATCTCATGAATCTTTCAATTAAAACAAAACCAACCAACCCAGGTATGCTGGCATATACCAATAATCCCATCACTGAGGCAGGAAGATTGCTGCAAGTCTGAGGCCAGCCTGGGGTACATAGTGTCAGGCCAACCAGAGATAGATAGCAAGACTTCATCAAAACAAGGTAAGAGCAATTTCTTGTGCCTTGGGTACTTAAATACGACTTCAGAGAACCAGCTCCTGTGACTAACCAACTAACTAGGTAAATGTTAAATCCTGTCCTGACTCAAAGGGAGAATTCCACTACCCTGGTCACCTGCAAAGTTCAGGAGCACCCTGAGTTTTCCTGGGAGGATCTCCAGCCAAGGACTGGGCAGGTTCAGCCATGTTCTCTGAATAAAGCAGCTGATAACACAGACTGGTTCAAAGGTTATGGGTCCAGTTAATGCCCCCCCCTCATTTGTTACAGAGAACTCCTCTATCTCCAAAACAAGTTACTGTTCCAGATCAAACACCCCTGTTCACCATCCTGTTGAGTCAAACTATCACTTGGGCTCTCTTTTATGATGTGAAGTCAGTCCACCCTAAATTTATCTCTCTTTACAAATAGGATCTCACTATTTAGCCCAGACTGGCCTTGAACTCACTTATAGCTCAGGCTGCTCTTAAACTCTTAGAAATCCTCCTGCCTCGGCCTCGTGGGTACAGGAATTACAGTGATATTACTGGCATGACCTGCTGACCCTCTTGATGGTTACAGGAAATGTGTGATGGTTTTCAGTTGCATTTTCCTTTTCCTTTTCAAACATTCTCTTTCTGACTTGCTACTAAATAGAGAGTTCGCTNCAATAACCCAAAATAAAAGTCAACCTCAAGGAGCCACCATGCAGAACAGAGGAGGATTTCAGAATTGAGTCCTGTTAGTGCTGGAAGGAGACTTAGCAAGTGTCTACTCTGAACTCAACTCCAAGGAGTTAGAACATGTTCACACCAACACTCTGGAGCCGAAGGGCAACCAGAGCCAAGTGTTTGAAAATGTCAGAGCATGTAGTTCTGGTCCAGCAATTACACATGGAAGAACATAGTCTCCAGGGCCCAGCAATTAGACATGGAAGAATTTAGTCTCCAGATATATTCTGAAACACATACAATGGTGTATATATAAGGGCACTCAGTGCAGAGCTGGAAGCAGCAACTAAGAGGCTTCTATCAGCAGAAAGAGAATGTGATGACGTGCAATATCCAAGGATAGGTATACTTCTGACATAAGGAGGAAAGAGAATCCTTGTATTGGAGAATAGCATTCACCATATGGCCCCTTAAAATAATCCTGATGTGAGAGGGACCAGGAATGTGTACACATGTGTAGACATAGGAAGAGTGATTGGAAGCTGCCAGGCTCATTTCAGTAGTAGCTGCCTCTAAGGACGGGATTGAGAGGCAGTGGGAACATGTCTTCTGCAGTTTATTTTTACAACCCTGTTGTTATCCCTCAGCCCTGCAAAGGGAATTATACTTGCTGGTGTTCTGGCTGACTTGCTACACAACCTAGGAAACAGTACCTCCTCCCAGCACTTACATAGGGTNGCCCAGCCATTGTACTACAGAATCAGGAAGGATTCTACTTGGGGCTGATGCTGGCTTAGTAATAGAAATACAGGGGCGAGGAAAGGCAGGGGAGGCACCAGTTTGCACAGCTGGAGGACACTGGGCTTCTATCTAGGACTGTTTAGCTTGAAAATAAGCCCCCAAAGATGCAGAAGTAGCACTATCCGGTGTACTCCATGCAGAGAAAGAAGTGCTAAGAGATGAGTGACTGCTTGTGTTTTTAAGGCCCCAGAGTGTTATCTCTACAGAGCAAGTAGTGTTGGCAACAATTTCTTCATCTTTGAAGTCAGCATACTGTTGGTTTCCTGAACCATTTTAGAAGATGATTTCTCCAACCTTTAGGAAATCTCAAATTTACTCCNTGAGCATAACCCATATCCAGCCTAACTGCATGAACTGAAGCAAGAATGGAGATTTTTCAGACTTTCATTGCTTATCACCATAAACCTGTGCTTGGTTCTTGATAAGTGACGTCAATACGGATTTCCTAGGCCTCTCTTTCCTGTTCAGGGCTCCGCATGACTCCATCTCAGTGATGGTTAAGCCACAGGCACACTGTATGCTACAGTGGCTGGGACAGAGTNCNTCTCAAGATATTTGTTTGGAATATAAGATAAAGTCCCTACGTCCCTCCTACCATATTGGACTAACAAGATGAGAGGCAAGAGGCAACTGGNAACCACAAAGGAAGTCTGACTTAGGATTGAGTCAACATCAGGAAACACAAAGTTAAGAGCTGAAGAACCAGGTCCTCAATATAGGTTCACCGAAGGACTCAATTCCCCAGAACCCTACACTTCCTGTTGCCATCAGATGACTAAATTGAGTTCAGTTAATACTGACTGAGTGCTTGCTTAGGGGACAGGCATTGTATTAGGCACAGAATTGGACTACATTAGTGCATCCAGCAAACTAGAACTGCACCCCGCTACTTCCCACCTTCATGGAGGAGACAGACCAAGGGCAATAACTATGACAAGTTGTGCAGAAGTGTCTTAGAGAATGATGGCTTTGGGAGGGAGAGGAATAGCAAAGAAAGGCTAGGAAGATGGAGAGAAGAATGGGGAGCTGGAGAAGAGGCCCTCCTTTATGCCAGCTAGGATGAGTCAGAAGTGTCTCTGCTCTTTGTTATCTATTAAGGATTAATAGACCTAAAACACCTAAGGATTTTGCAATATTTGTACCCCACTTCCCAACCCATGTCCAGAGGCAGTAATTTTAGTACAGTTTTTTTTTTATTTTTAAAGCAGTAAAATGAATACTACTTAGACACGTGTGAGACTTAGATGGGAGAGACTTGTTTCTGAGTTCTTAATGAAGGTTGAACTAAATCGTTCTAAAACACAGGTCCATCATCTTTAGATCTCAGTTCTGAAATCCCTGCACTTCTGAGCCCAGGCAGGAGGATCTCTAGAGTTTGAGGCTAGTCTAGGCTGGCCACACACACACACACACACACACACACACACACACACTCACGCTCTTACACACTCATATACACACTCGCATACATGTACACCCCTAAATAAAATAAATACCATAGATCCACATTTTGGGAGGGGTCTGGAGGTACTCTCAACATGCCCCATTTAAGGCCAGGTGTGGTTTTGCATACCTGTAACCCCAGGGCTAGGGAAGTGGAAGCAGGAGGATCAGGAGTTCAAGCTCATAGCAATGTTGAGATCAGCATGGGTTACATAAAAACCTACTTGAAAAAACAAAACAGCCCCAGCACAATGGTATACACTTTTCAACCCAGTACTTAGGAGGCAGGGGCAGGCTCATCTCTGTGAGTTGGTAGCCAAACTGGTCTACATGGCCAGTTCTAGGCTAGCCAGGGTTACAGTATGAAACCCTATCTCAAACAAAAACAAAACCAGAAACAAAATATGCAACAANAGACCCCACAANATAAAGCTTCTATCTAAATCCAGTAGCTCTGGGATACAAAGCAGGATTCTTTAGTGATGTAAGACTTTGGCACTTTCATTGTTTGCCCCTTAAAACAGAAAAACAACCACTTATTTTTGTTTCCAAAATTAATTTATGGAAAATACAGCCAATGAATATTGACAACGTCTTCTAATGAATGTCAAGTTTTGTGATTCCAAGTTTTCCCGGGACCAACTTGCAAGACCTATGAGTTAAAAGCCAGCAAGCCAAAAAGAGAGGAGAGGACCAGCCACCCAATGCCTCCTCCCACCCCCCTTGCTGAGTGTGTGGCTAGTGGCTTCCTATAAGGGAACATTGTGTTGACTCTTGTCTTAGTTAAGACTNGCATTCCCCCCTTTGTACAATTGTATCTTGTTGTGAAAAAGAAAAAACATCACCATAGAAACTCAGGTCTCTGACACACCAGGAAAGATTATAGATAGCCTACCTTTTGCCACAGAACTTGTTTCTCAGTGGCTGTGTGTTTTTTATGAAGAGTCCAGTATCAGATGAACAAAAGTGCTATACAAGGCTGATTCAGTCTGCTAGGTTACCATGCTAGTTCACGATACTTCTACCACACTCAGATCTTAGGTTTTCCCATGATGTTGCAGCATCTTCCTTCGGNGAGGCTTAATTGTTGCTAAATAAGGAGAATTGGAGCAGAGGCTGAGGCATGGAGAAAGAGTAGGGAAATGAACAAACAAGGTACCCTGCCTTCTCATGCCTCTACCTAAGAAAGACCATAGAATAACATAGTTGGAGGGGATAGGAGGTGAGTCGGGCATTCACCGTGTAGCTCAAGCTGGCCTCAGACTTTTGATCTTCAGCTCCTAAGTGCTCCAATTACAGATATGACCCACCAAGCCCAGCTAAAGAGTGACATTTGTTTTCCTGTTTGGTCTTTGGAGACAAGCTCTTGTTATATGACTCTGGTTGTCTTGGAATTCTCTACATAGACTAGGCTGTCCTTGAACTTACAGTGACCCTTCTATCTCAGCATTCTGCGTGCTGGGACTACAGGTGTGAGCCACCAGGCCCTGCTAAAGAGTAACTTTTATTATAGTAAAGAGAGACACCTCANATCATTGAGAAAGGAACAACTATTCCACCAATTATATTGAGACAATTTTGCCAAAGGATAAGCCTCACCTCCTGCCAATATCAAATTAAATTCCCAGTGGCTGAGACCCAAACACAGCTGTACATACATGTACTCACAGAAGTACATAGAAACACAGCCAGGGAACTCACAGTATGTAAATGTCAGGGAGAATATAGAATATTCCCTTCAGAGTAGATGACAAACAGTGCTGTAAAATTAAAAGGCATATGAGAAATCCCAAGAGAAATGGTGATAGGCCTGACCACATAAAATACCAAACTTCTGAACATTAGGAAGGCCCTGTAATTAAAGTGCAGACATCTAAGTGGAGAGATCTGTGAAATGCATAATGCATAATACGCTAACTCTTTAAAATATAAACAGCTTATAAAAATGTATTAAAAGCCAGGCATGGTGGTACTTCCTTAGTGAGACTGGGTGTCCAAAAAGGAGAAGAAAAGAAGAAAGAATATTTGAGAAGTAAATCCAACAAAAGATATACCAAACAACTCACAAGAGGGGAACCANAAACGGGGGAGGGGTGGGGAACATCTCTCTCAGTACTTAGATAAGGCACAGTTGAACAAAAGTCAGNAACTTTTCCTCTTTCCAAATTACCAAACTTAATATGGTTTTCTAGCAGTGCTGATAGGCGTAAAAGGAAACAGGCAACCTCACGCCCCACTGGCTGGAATACAAAACTTTCTGGAAAGCGATACATTGTTTCTTACAAATCTGAGATGTTTACAGTCTTTGACCTAGTAACTCTACTTCCAAGAACTAAATGTCAGAAAGCATTTTTTTAAATTCCAAAATCGGAACAATTAGTCATGCGTAAAACAAACTTCTTTCAGCAATGCTTATTTTTACAAAGAAAAAAGAAAGGAAAGAGGAAAAAAAGGAAGTGCCCTACATGNCCACTGCTTACTTCAACATTTTCTGAGCGGCTGCTATGCAGGCAACACCAGGGTAGAAGAGAAACCCGACCTAAGGCAGACTTAGTCCTTAGCGTTGCAGGACGTACAGTCTGCAGGAGGTAAACACGGAACCAACTACTGACATCATGAGTTTGCTATAGGACAACACAGCCAAGGAGACATAACAAAGAGAGACATTTACACTAAGCAGGAAGAATGTGTGCAGGTGAGGAGAAGCAGCCCAGAATAAGTGGAATGGAAGAGCCTTCTAGGAAGAAAAAAACACTGAAGGCCTGGAGTTNATAATTGGCCTAAATGTGAAGATCCTGGTACTTCCTATTAACAATGTAGAGAATCCACACCTACNGTCCAGTCTACAGTGGAGTTGCTTTTCTGGGAGAGTGGAGGGGGNTTNGGGGATGACCTGCCATATGGGAGAGGGGCTTCCCATGGTTAAGATGCATCTTCTCTGCTACATGTATATGCTCTCGGTTTGGAGGTGCTCTGCCAGGTTAAGCCCCTGTGGTGGTTTCTTTCTCACATCTCTCTGGACAAACAGAGATTACTGCTTTAAAATC